>OMLC01101909.1:0-21405 GCA_900302585.1 Regalecus glesne | reverse complement strand
CCTAGAGAGGAGCCAGTGGAGGAGGTTCAGCATCTAGTCAGGAGGTCACCTGGTCTCCTCCCTAGTGAGGTGTTCCAGACACGTCCAGCTGGGAGGAGGCCACGGGGTAGACTGAGGACCAGGTGGAGGGATTATATCTCCACCCTGGGACCCCCTCAGGACCCCCAGTCAGAGCTGGTGGGTGTGGCCAGGAGGAGGAGGTCTGGGGTCCCTGATGGAGCTGAGACCTCCATGACCTGACTCTAGATAAGAGGCTGATGATGGATGATGGATGATGGATGGATGATGGATGATGGATGTGCTGCTCTGCTCTTTCCTCCATGCAGTAACTGGTTCACCACATGTTTCTATCACATGCAGAAGGAGTGTCTACATCACACAAAGGAAATGAACTGCAGTCTATAGAGTCCATACAGTCTAGTTGATTGGGTTTAGTTTCATGTCTGTGTGTGTAAGTTTACCACCTGGAGGACTGAGATGAATCTAGATGTTAGTGTGTGTCACAATAAAGTCCTCAGCCCCACGGTGGACGCTGAAGTCGGCACTGAGCAGAGGACATGAGGAGCTAGTGATTCATACTTGCTCACACTCATCCAGTATAGCACTGGTTCACAAAGACCCGCGTTCAAGTCTGAATCCCACAGAGCAGAGCTTTACAGAAGACCACGCCCAGCATCCAAGTCTCTCTCCTCCTCACAGCGGTCCCACGACCAGTGGGCATGACGTCACTTGGCTGCACCACGACATGTTGCAGTCAAGTTCAATTTCGTGTCCACATAAAGCTCCGCTGATAGGGCCGAGAAGGACGCGCTCCGGGCCAAAAAAAGCAGCAGAGCTGTCGCGTCACCCTGCCAACGACTTTCAACACTTTCAATTAAGAAGTCCACGGGGTCATTTAACAGCTTTTCAAAGCTCGCACAATAAGAATGTTTCCCACATGTCCATGAGCAGCATATCCACCACGTGACTCGGAGCAGCACAAGGCCGTCTTCCAGTAATCGGAGATTCGGTGGTTTGATCCCCGGCCCCCCGCAGAGTTCATGTGAAGGTGTCGTGGAGTGTGATGTTGAACCTCAAACTGCTCCATGAGCTCTGCGCTGCGGCTGCGCTCACTGCTCGTCTACTATCAGAGGGGTTGAATGGAGAGAACACATCCCAGCGTCCCCGGTCGCACGGCGATAAAACACCTTCACTAGAAATGGCTCTGAAACACCTGGACAGATGTTCTCTGCTCTGCTTCCCTTCACTGTGGGACCCCCCCCCATTGGTTCACATTGTCTGTCCCTCTCCTGGGGCTGATTTGAACTCATCTCATTCCATCTGAGTCTATCCAGCCCCACAGCATGGCCACTAGCTGTGACTGGCCCCTCAAACTGGGATACAACAACCAGGGCAGCATAGCCCGGGAGGCAGGGCGGACGTCCAGTGATTGGACGATTGTTGGTTCGATCCCCGGCCCCTGCAGGAAACGTGTCGAAATGTCCGTGAGCGAGACAAAGACTCCCCATCTGCTCCAGCCCTGCGATGGAATGGTGACCCATCCAGGGTCTTTCTCCATCTTTCGCCCAATGACCACGAGGATTAGCCCCCCCATGACCCCTCAGCCTGACTTCAGATGAGCAGTCGATGATGGATGGATGGGATGGAACAATTCTAGTGACTGACCTTCGTCTCAATCATTGTTGTACCAAGGAGGGAGAAATTTAGCCCAACCTGACCCGGACCCATTGGTCCAGATGGAGCTGAGCTCCACTTTGACGTGCTCGCCCAGTTGTCCACGTGTTGCTGTTACCAGAAAGACACAACATGAACTGGAATTTGCTCCGCTAGGACAGTGCAGACGCTGGTCAGTCCAGCGGTGTGGGACCGTCCCTCCCTCTCCTCATCTTCGAGGGGAAAAACACAGTTATGTCTGACCCGTGATTAAGATGCAGCCCTTTATTTACAGCAGTAATTAACTCTTTGACTCATGAACATCCGACAGCGGCGCCACATTGACCCTCCTGTGTGATGTGACCTCTTAGGGCTGATACTCCTGCCTGGGCCCTTGAGCAAGGCAGTAGGAAAGAGAACTGGAGTGGGTTCGCGGGTGCTGCAGCGGCTCCTGTACAATAGGATGGGTCGGATGCAGAGGACATGTTTCATTGTATTGTGTGGACAGTGACACATGAATAGTTTCTTCTTCTTTAAAGCCTTTTTCATTTGGCCCCAGCCTTCATTACGTGTTCCTGAAGCAATGTGTTGACACTGAGCATCCCCAGCCTGTTGTCAGATTCGTTCAGCTCTCCAAACTCTATATAAAGGCCCGAGTCTCCCGGCACATCACACCATGTCCCCGGTGTTGGTTACAGAATGTTGATCTGAAAAGTAGAAATCGGTTCTCAGATGCACTACTGTGCTTTGTGCGTAATGCCTTGGCCGAGTTTCATGGAGTACTTCCCCTCCCGCAGGCCGAGTCCAAGCCTGTGACTGCACACAAACGCATGCGGGGACTCTAACAGCTGCCTTCCAGTGCACTGTTTAAAATGGAAGTGGACAACTTTCTTTTCTGCCTCAGCTTATGGCGATGAGGTCACTGTTTACTGCACTTGAAGTGTATACAGAGTAAAGCAGCCTCGGCCTTTAGCTTGGCTCTCAATATGTAACAACAAGTACCATGTTTAGCTCTGCGCCATTGTGACACGGACTGATTTGAGGAATGCACCACTGGTGGGGCGGAAACAGGTTATGTGTGTGTGTGTGTGTGTGTGTGTGTGTGTGTGTGGCTGTGTGTGTCTGTGTGCGTGTGTACATAAAGACACACACATAGTAGCTTATACACACACTATTACAGCCAATAGTAGACTTTTTGAATATCATTAAAGTCAGCTTGGCCTGGTCTTCCATGCTGCCTGACAGTTAATTTCCAACTAGAAGATTTTAAGAGGAATCATTCTGCTTTATCCAACTTTTCTTTCTTCTCTAGATATCTGTCTTTGCTTAACCTACAGATATGGTGTCAACTGTCACGCTGCATCTTATTAGCACCATAAAAGTTATCTGCTTTCAGCGGTACTAGATGATGGAAGGCCATTCTGATGCAGTGTATTTTAGATTGTTTTAGCTGTTCTTTGACCTCTTTAATCAGCAATACGGAAATCTTCCATTTTGTCTCATTTCCCCCTCTCTTTCCCGCTCTGTTTGTACAACCTGTCATCCTGGCAACAGTAGCAGTTAGAGGAGATGCAGCTGTTGCTAGTTGGGGTGCCAAGGCAGTATTCACAAGTGCCCTTAGCAAGATAGCTGTGACAGCCAGCTGTGTCCTTGTCTAGCCCGAGTGTCTGTATGTCTTGCTGTCTGTCTGGAGACGAAAGGAGCTGTGATGTGTTGGCAGATGACTGACAGGCTTAATTCCTGTGAATCTTTTGCTTTTTGAAATGTAACTATGAATTGTAAATGCTATTTATTTTCCAGCGGGTGACATATTGACAGAGATGTTCACAAGTCTTTTTTTGTAAGTCCAAGTCAAGTCTCAAGTCTTTGGTCACGAGTCCAAGTCAAGTCTCAAGTCTTTGAGTGGTGAGACTTCCTCAAGTCTCAAGTATTTTGTCATGAGTCCAAGTCAAGTCTCAGGTCTCTAAAAAAGTAATTTTCTCTTCCTGTTGTAATGCGCGTTCTATCATCTGCTGCTATCCGGTCTGCTAAGAATACTGCACAGCAATATCCAAGAAATTCAAAGTATTTACTGTATTATTATCGCTCCTTTATCTATTACCATACAGTATCAGTACTGATTAGTTGTTTGTTACATGATCACTTTAAACAGGCTATTGCAACGCAAAATGAAGAAAACACACAATGAACGCTTTCCTTCGACGGAATCTGTATTATTCCAACATGCAAGCAACTTGTACGTACCATACTTTAAACATTGTACATGCTACTTCTGTGCCATTTGCAATGACAAATTTGTTCACAAAAGAGCCAAACTATTGCTACCACATTGTCTAAAATACACTGTAAGTTTACATCCTGGTGAAAAGAAAACATGACCAGGTTTGTTCCAAAAGAGATATCTACCATTTGTGAAAACTGGCACCTTTCTTTGTATGACAAAAATGATTACTGGCATAAAAGTAAAACTGTTAATGGAATACCACTGGAGTTATTGGCTATCCTGACTCCTTTAATAAACAAAATAGTAACCTTTTTGGGGAAACATTCACCTGTGTTGATGCATGCTAAATAATCCAGGTATGGAAATCACAAAAAGATGTGAATCAAGTCACCTGGTGAGTGATGAAAGGTTTCCAAATAAACTTCTGATCCAGTTGAACTGATCCACCTATTTTTTTTAATTACCTGTGTTGTTTTGCCTAGAACAAAATATTTACCAATAATAAACCTGCAGTAAGATCAGAATGGTTTACCTGATTCTTCTCTTAATACACTGGGTATTGCCCACAAAACATTAACGAACTTGTAGGTGCCCTCTAGAGGCCTTCTATAAAAAAGTATTATGCAACAGAATGGTTACAATTCAAAAAGATCAAGCTGGACAGTGTCCTTGCACTAAGCCTGGGTCGGTGAGGGTGCATTAGAAGGCCTCCGTGACGGAATACCCACTCCACTAGTGCACTGGTGGCAGGAACAGCGAGCACTCCTATAGCCACAAAATAGAACCTTAGGAAGCCTTATTTATGCCGTTTCTAGAAACCTTGGCAGTCCACTTCTTCTTCATCAGAAGACACCTGGATGTAGCAAATGAGCTCAGCGTTGACAGATGATACATGGTCATCCTTCTTGTTGCTTTTCTTCCTGTTGCCAGTGAAAAGGCGTGGCGTTTTAGCAAGTGGCTCCTCCTCATCATTCTCTCCACTACTGCTCACAGCAAGTATGGTAACTTTCTGAGCTTCACCCAAGACAAGGTCTGGAAAAGTTGCACAAAAATCATGGTTTGTCACATATTATGACATTGCACTACTCAGTGGTGATGGTTAAATTAATGAACAATAAATAAGTCTAAATTAGATTTTACTGATGTTATTGAAAGCGAGAAAAGATTTATGTGCCTGACAAGTTGGGAGGAGGAGGAAATGTATACAATTTATTGAATTAAGTATTAATTTGGTGCCTGAAAACTTCAAGCCCTGCATAGTGTGATTATAATGCGTTTTTGGAAATGGTGTGCATTCACCCACCCATTGTCATATCCTTCACCTCAATCTTGACTTCACCTGGTGCGAGGATATCTTGCTCTAGCCAGAAGAAGCAGAATGATGGGTCTAGTAGTGCAGACATCATGTAGAACATATCTCCAAATTGAAAAACTCCTGCAGGTTGAGCTGAGTCATCCATTCTGACCTTTGCAAAGAGCCCCCGGAAACGATGTTGCAGTGACTTCTGGAGAGCTTTCACAAAACCGGCCTGATACAGAGTTGTGTTCAGCATCCTGTTGAGGTGGCTGTTGAGTGAGAGAACACAAGGCAGAACCGCACTTAGAGTCACCATTTTCTCCCCTTGTGTGAGATCTGTTGCTTGAAGAAATGGGGCTAAAATGTCCACAACCTCCTTCAACTGACTGCATTCTCTTGCTGATAAGAACAGGCCTTTATGTCCTTGGGCTTTGAAGATCCAGGTCAGTGACTGCCTCCACAAGGCGGAGAGTTGAATTCCATCGGGTTGATACAGCAGAGGGGATGCTGGGATTGGCTCCATACTCTGCCTCAAATACGTCTTTCGGCCCACAAGTGCAATTAAGTAGTCTCCTCCAGTCCATCTTGCACAACAGGCTGTAATGAATGTGCAAAACACTGTAGTCGCTTTTGGCGGCAGTTGCTCTGGATAGATTCCCCATCGTCCTGGAAATCCTCACTTATACCCTCCCATAAGTTGCTGTTTTCCAGGTCATCTTCACCACCTTCACTTTCCGTTGTTGCAGAGGGGAAGCAAACTGTGAAGGCTTTCCTCATATTTGATGCATTGTCACAGATAAATGTAATCTAATTTGTGTTTTATATTGAAGTTGTCACATATTTCCTCAATTTTCTCAGTTAATTTTTTTCTCCAGTGTGTGACCCTGTGAATCATTCACAACTTAAAAGAACTGTCTGCAGGCTTGAAGGCTATCAACATTAGCCAGTAGATGGTGGCAGCTAAACCTAACGTAACATTAACGTTACAATTTTTGGGTCACGTCAACACCACTCAATGCAAACAAGTGTGACAAACAAAATCACTCACTCATCTTTTCAAATATTCAGTTGCAAAACTAGTAGGAAACGAAGTTAACGTTACATATCTGATACTGAGCTAAACATGTTTGCTAACTTAACCGTCCATGTGCGATAACGTGTCTTGACGTACCGATCCGGGTGAGTTTTAAGGTGCCTGATACAATTTGACGTTGTTGAACCAGCGTCCTTAATGTTGATACCGCAGACTTTACAATCTACGTTTCTCTTGTTGGTGTCACTCCCGTCCTGTTGAAAGTTTTTGTAACCAAACGTGATTACAAAAGGTGCAGCTGCAGGTGTGCCTGTCGCCATGATAACTGCCGTCATCTGACTGCCAGTGCGTCAGATGACGGGGTTGGAGGGGTTGACGTTAAGCTCATCAGACGTTTTAAAGTTTCCTCAATTAATACGCTAAAAAAAAACAATGATTTTTCACGAGTCCGAGACGGTCTGAAGTCTTTTCAGCACGACTCAAGTATGAAGTCTCTTGTGTGCACGATTTAAGTCATACTCGAGTCCGAGTCGCGAACTCGAGTCCCCATGCTATTGACAACCCTGGCTTGAGTAGGAATGGTTACTTGTGGGGTTGGGGCTGAGGGGCTGGGGTCTATTAATCCAAAATTGCTATATTTAGCCTAAACAGTGTGAGTATTGCAGCGCTTCCTCTTGATCACAATTTCAAAGCAAATAAGCAGATGCTGTTATGAGGCTGGATATCACGATTTTGACATTCCTGAATTGTTTGAATCCTCATGTTACAACCTTTTGCAAGATATGCGGTCTCAAAGTAATATAATCTCTTTCACCTTTTATTGTTGCAGTTCTAGTTTTGTAGTTTGGCTGTAGTGTTTTATATTATTCTGTAGATAAGAAGGGATGGTGCCTAAAAATACTGTAATATTTTACTACAATTAGACCATAATTTAAAAAAATCACAGTATATATTGAAAGTACTGTCTTGCAGTGAACAATCTGGTAATATTGAATCAGGTGGCACCTACCAATTCCCAGCTACTCGTTAAGTAACTGGTTTTTGATTTTTATACAATGGATACAAACGGGTTCCCAATATGTTAGTCATTTGGACTACTGTTGTTGTTGTTGTTGTTTTTTAAGGGGTTGTCAAGTTTATGCATTATAATAATATATTATCTGAAAAGAATCACTGTCATTTTAGAGAGAGGCATATGTTGTTATCCCCTGGAGTATTTATTTGGATTTGTGTGCGGGCATGTAATAAACAGCTCCTCTTCACATCCTCCTTGTATTCATGTTGGTTGCTCATTATCATCAGTCAAAATGGGTCAGAGTGGAGCAGAATATGTGAACCAATCATGTCACTGTTCCCAGGGCAAGCCACTCAATCTAGGTTTCTCAATTTATCATGGATTCACAATGTGGGACTGTTTATTGTGGTGGGTGTATGTTTCTGTCTTCTGATCTTGTGATAGGACTTGGGTCTGTATACTCTCTATCGTCAGTTCTCACATTTCAAATACAGTATGGTTTGTGAACATAACTGATATTATTTATATGTTCATGTTGATTTAAACTCCAATTTACAGAGAAAATTACAAGCAGTTTTCGATGTTTTCAAATTTTGATATGTATTTAAAGTTTTATATAGTTTTGACATTTTTCACTGAAATGTGAAGAAAAAACACGAGTTAATCTGAGGAATACACATTCTTTTTTACTATGCCATTCTGAACCCTGTGATCATTACTGATGCTCCAAAGTATTCAGCACAGTTGGAATAAAACTTTCAGCCTTACATGAGAAGGACAAAGTCAGAATTCCTATTGAAATGAAATGCTAATATATTGAGAAATAACAAAGCACAATATTATTGCATTGCCAGAGGACCTGCTTTGACCTGGTTACAGTTTTAGTGAAATACGGCCTTTTCTCATTCATGATTATGACTGATTTAAACAAGATTAAAACTGTAACAACAGATTTGAATTTCATCATTATGTTGACTCAACCAAAACAGCTTTAAGAAATGAGAACTATCAGTGCAATAGTTTTGACATAATGGGCCATTATCACTGAAACCAACATTGAAATTCTTTCACACTCGAAAGGCAAGGTTCGCGAGGGGATTCCAACAAGCCTGGTACGAATGTAATAAATGATTATGTGGCTGCCTAGCCACATACTAGCCGCCTCTTTTGCTACTCCTGTATGTTGTTTTCAACGGCTGATTATAATGTGTAGACTCAGGCATGCTGTGGAGACCTTAATAACCCGACAAACATGCTCAGTATACACGAGAAGACTGCAGTACACATAAGAGCCAAGTAGCATTGAAAACATTTGGCACCAGCCATATCAATTTAGCTCTCAATGAGCAAAGGAGATTATAAACTGAACTTCACCGAAAGATCAGGGAGAATAGAGATATTCTAAACAAACTGATTGATCCCACCTGCTACCTACATTATATCGCGACTGTCAACTTAATTTTTTGTTTTGTTAATTTGATCATAAAGTTTGCCACTGTAACTCTCATACATTTACATGAAGGGCATTTCCTTGACGCTGCACTCACCCATAGCATTTGTGTTTGGTAAAATGTGTAATTAAGGGTATTCAAATATTTTATACTTACCCGAATCTCAAACCTCATGGCACGTGCCTTCCATCTACTGTGTACAGGTAGTGTAGGCATGAGAAAAATGTTAAATTTTATTTGCAGTAATAGCACAAAATTTGAAAAGGGCTTATCCTAAACTGAGTAGGCATTCTGTGTCCTAATTAGTGGGTTTATTATTTGTCCATTTGAAGGGTGGCCCAGTGGCACTAGGGTTAGCTATGTTGCCTCACAGCAAGAAGGTCCTGGGTTCAAATCATGTCCCGGGTACTTTCTGTGGGGAGTTTGCATGTTCTCCCTATGTCTGCGTGGGTTTCTTCTGGGTGAGCTAGTGTCCTACCACAATCAAAAGTACATGCATGTTAGGGTTGATACTCCTGTCTGTGCCCCTGATCAAAACAGTAGGAAAAATACCTAGAGTTGATCCCTGGGTGCTGTAGTGGCCCACTGCTCCCATAAAACAGGGTGGGTTGAATGCAGAAAACAAGTTTCATTTTATGTATGTACAATGAAGGGGTGGCATGGCTTAGTACGTAGAGCGGTCGTCTGGCAATTGGAAGGCTTCAGGTTCCGGCAGAGAAGCTTGTTGAAGTGTCCTTGAGCAAGACACCGTTCCCCTAATTGCTCTGCCCTGTGATAGACTGGCAACCCTTCAAGGGTGTACCCCCGCTTTTCACCCAATGAGAACTGAGATAGGCTCCAGTTCCCCCGCGACCCGGTTACGGATATGCTGCTGATAATGGATGGATGGTATGTAAATGAAAAATAGATAAAGCTTCTTGTGATAGTAAACTGAATAAGGCATAGCTTAGTGGGTAGAGCAGTCATCTGGCAACCGGGAGGTTTTAGGTTCGATCCCTGTTCCTGCATACAGTATGTCGAGGTGTCCTTCAGCAAGACTCTTAACCCCGAACTGCTCCCCGAGTGCCATATGTTGGCAGCTCACTACTCCTATACAATAGGTTGGTTCAAAAAAGCAGAGTAATCCAAATTTCCCCTTGCGGGACTGATAAGGGAATCCTTTATTTTTTATTATATATATAAGCTGATTGCATCTTACATTCAGGCCCATTCAGGTACAGTGTCTTACTCAAGGACACCTCAACACACTTCTCTGCAGGTGCGGGAATGACCCCTCTACCCACCGAGCCATGCCGCCCCTATTAAATGATACCACCTAATGTAAATGAACCCAAACTATCCCTTTAACAGTCAGAATTGTGAATCAATTCATCTGGATGTATCATCGTCCAGATGACCTGATCCAATTATTTTGACCTTTGACTACTTGGATTATTGAGTTTGAAAAGACGTTCTTAAAGGCTTTCTTTTAGCTTTATGATGGAGTGAAGGGAAATGCTTTCTTGCTGTTAAATGCACTGGAAAGCTGCAGATAGTTGTGCTGACTATAGTAGATAACCCTCCCAGATATCACCTTAAGGTGATATCTGGGAGGGTTATCTACTTCTCATTTTGAAAAATTCCTCTTAATGTTCATGACATATATGACGTTCATGATGTATTTTTACACAGTGTGGCTTCCACACAAGTTGCACCTTTTTATAAAACAAACTTTTTTGCCTGAGCAAATACTCTCACTACTGTAACTTTTTTGGGGGAAGCAATTATTTAGTGAGATAGTAGCCTAACTGTTGCTTTTTGGTATGCTGCTGTGACTATTGTTTTGGAGAGCTGGCTATGACAACCTGGCTATAATAGCATGGCTTGCCTCAATATGTACGAAGATTTAATAGAAAAACATAGCAAAATAGAGCATTTGATGGTCTGAAGTGTTGTTTTAAAATATGAGTGGTTTCATAGTCATTCCAAAGGGGACAGTGGCTGGATCACAGTGAAAGGATAAACACGATCATCATAGGCCTAGCTGAATTATTAAGCAAACCAAGAGAAACCGAGGAGACTAATGGAATGTATGGCTTCCTTTTCTCTCACCTCACACTGATTTTTCTAATACCCAGTTTCATCTTTGCCTGTGCCATCCTCATCAGTATTCATCTGCACCGTGAAATTGCATACATTAGATGGAATTTCATTAAGGTTGATTGAATTATATGTTTTCATAATAGAAGTAGGGCAGCATGGCTCAGTGGGTAGAGCGGTTGTCTGGCAATTGGAAGGTTGCAGGTGCGAGCCACGCACCTAGAGTAAATAGTGTCGAAGTGTCCTTGACCAAGACCCTGTTCCCCTAATCACTCTGCCCTGTGATGGACTGGCAACGCTTCAAGGGTGTACCCTGCCTTTCACCCAATAGGATTGAGATTGGCTTCAGTTCCCCTGCAATCCAATTTTGGAAAAGAGGTTGACAATGGATGGATGGATAATGGAAGTATTGGAAGTAATCTGGTGTTTGATGGTTCTGTTGTGTGTTTTTTTATTTCAAGATAATAGTGAACCATACCAAAACTCTGAACAGAATTGTCATCCCTCTCTCCTTCACCTTTCAATTTTTTTCACAGAGAAGTGGCTTGTAAAATCCAGAAACTGATGATGCTGAAAATATCCTGCTCACATCCCTTTAATTCTCAGTATAATCCTCCATCAGAATTGCTTTCTGTTTGTTTCATGTGAGCTTTTTGACACCATGTGAAAACTGAGGCGAGGGACTTCCTCCTCTCCCTCTTGCAAGATAAAAAGACAGAATATCATCTCACGTGTCGTCAGAGTCCTTCAAGAAATCTCGATCAAGCTGCAGTGAAGGAACTGCTCTCCAGCAATGTCTTAAAAACGTTCAGTCCTGTTCTCAAATGTGAATGAAATGTGGCACTGTTGTGGTGCTTACAATCCTTTAGTGCCACGAGCATCCATGTTTTGAGTTGAAGTACACAGTCTAAATTGATTTTCAAGTTAAAAAAAATCCAAACAATTTCTATATATAGATGTTAAATCTCATTAAAAAATGTTTATAGATGTTGACTGTTTTTTCATTAATTTTCCATTTGGCAGATACTTTTTTCCCAAAGCAACTTACAACATGCATTTAGTATATAATAAATACAAATACACAATCAAAAAATAGGCAGATAAAAGACAGATAAAATAACCACCATTCAACAGAAATTCTAGGTACAAGTAAGCAAGGAAATAAATAGGAGTTAAGAGGAGTCTGGGTCGTGTTTAACAAAGGGTTGGGTCTTCAGTCTACGGCAAAAGTTTCAAGTGTTTCAAATGGGCTATGTGATCATGTGGTATGTCTTCCCAGGGAGAGGATTTAAAAAAAAAAGTATTATTCATGACCGCTGGTCCTGCAGTGCTCTCTGTAGCACTGCTGTAATGTAAACACAACAGAGAGAATCCTGCTGCCTTCTGGTGCTCTGGCAGCACTTTCTACTGGCCTGTCATAGCGTGTCCAAACTCAGTTGTTTAATTGGAGTGAACTGTCTAACTAGGCCCTTCTACCTCCCCAGTGAGCTTTCAGCATGTATTTATTTAGTTGGGTAGGAGGCTGTCTATTTTAATGAGTCTGCTCTAACTCAAAATGTATGATGGCACCTCCCTGCAAAGAAATCAAGCAAATTCATATGAATGGTAAAAAATAAATGGATCAACTCCGACAACTGAGAAAAATCTGTATCATACCCTTACTTTATTATGATCCTACCGGTAGCAATATTGCCACATGAGCAGATGTGTGAGAGAAAACTCTCATATGACTTTTAGAGTTTCAAGGTTTGTACACCCCCCCTATTATCTAGTGCTTAGATTCAGGTTTTACTTCATCAAAGGAAGAAAAGTTATAACAAATCAAGATGGATAGTGGGGTCTGATTGGGACAGGCATCATAGTCATGATAGTGCAAGGGTTTATGTGGGTCTTCTGAAAAGATATAATCACCTTTTAAACTGTAGCGGGTAGGCCTACATATTCTCAATCGTACTATCAAAACAATATGTATTCTAACTCTTGGATTTGATGAGTGTTAGACATCCCCGCAGTAAGGTGCAGGGCTACAGGTGGTTGACTCTGCTAGGGATAGTATTTAGGTATTGATAATATGACATTAATAAACTTTTGTTGAACAATATGTATTGCATACAAGCCCAGTAACCATTAGTGGCAAGATGATGACATCTCTTGCACTGCCCCTTCAGCTGATCCCTACTGTATACTACAGTGAGTGTCGGTGATGATCATTTCAACAGTGGGGTGTTGGAGGAGGTTTAATGTGTGGTGTTCAGCTGAACTGTGGACAAGAATATTGAGACACACTGGCGAGGAAGTAACTTTATTGTATAATCAGGGTTGCTCTAGACTTTTCACACCATCATAGACTGCTCAGTCTCTTCATTAGTCTCTCTCCTCTGCACTGCTGCTCCTACTCTGTCTCTTTATCTTTCTATCTTGCTCTCTCTCTGCCTCTCTCATCCACTAGATCGTCTTATTTTCTGTCTGTTTCTGTCCGTCTCCATTTTTCTCTCCTCTGAATTTATCTGTCCATCTTTTTGACTGTGTCCCTTTTTTGTCATGTTATATATCTTTGCCTCTATCCCTTTCTGTCCCATTGTGTCTTTATCTATCTCACTGACACTCTCACTATCTGGTATTCTGTCTCTCTCTGTCTTGCTATTTTACACTTTTCTCTGTCTACTCAATGGGATGATAGTGGGATGCACATCTCTCGCGCTCTCTCTCTTTGTGTGTGTGTGTGTGTGAGAGAGAGAGAGACAGAGAGAGAGCGAGAGAGAGAAAGAGAGAGAGCACCTACCAGTGCGCCTTTGTGTGTTCACTGTGCTGACCTGAATGTTTGTCCTCTGACACAGCAAACTTGGCTATATTCCACACAATATTGTTTTGTTTTTCATTTACTGGGCACAAATAATTTGCTATCATGCATGGAGCAAATTAGACATGACATGCTATTTGTTAATAAAATATAGCTCATATAATACAATGGAATAAACCACATCATCTCATTTTATTAGTACAGATGAATCTTACTGAATTGCTTTCCATTTGGGTGACTGCCCAATTTGTTTGCACTTAGTTGTAGAATAGAAACTTTTGTGAATCTGATTATATTTGAAAATCATAAACACTGACAATTGAAAAAGTTTTTAGCTTCTCTTCACTTATTACCCTTTTAGAGAAATAGGGATAACCAGATGGAAAGCGAAAGAGAAGGAGAAATGCGGCTCTATTGTAAAGAAGGTGCATGTCAGAGGCACCTCCAGCTTGCTAGAGAGCTGGAGGACAGATAATGATTGGATCCTTATTAAAAAGTAGTTTGCAGGAGGGAGACCCCATTGAATCAATGTGTAGGAAAAGTATGTAGCACATATATTTTCACAACTATATGTTATATACACTGCAATGACTTTACAAGTCATTTTGTGAGATAACTTTATGTCTACATCTAATAAGTCCAAACCAGCAGTAATCAAACAAAGCAGAGTGGTCAATCAGAGATTAAATGGATCTCAACACTAGTTTTGACTCTGAAGAGGCTGCAAACATTTATTCATATGCACATAAGGGACCACAACTTTATAATTATGACCACTAAATGTGTCCAAGCAACCAGGGACAATCCAGGGCTTGAAGGGGTGATGCTCAGAGGTGAAATATTGTGGTCTGATGAGATCCAGATTTATACATGTATGCATCTACAGGTGTTAGCTAACAGTATCTAACCCTCCCAGAAATTTGAATCACACGTTTTGGTGGGAGAAATGTTTCATCATTGAATCTAAGGGGTTTTGCCAATTTCAGCGGACTGACTGGAAGCCATGTTTCATGATACACGGCCGGAATTCCTAAGGCATTTTGGGAATTTTCTGCTACTTCTCTATTTGGAGGCTGCGTCTGAAAATGCTAAGTTGAATTAAGACCAGGACCAGCACAATTCCATAACGTCGGAGACTGGCAATCAGTTTCACATGCAGATTGCTGTGCCATGAAACTGATTGCTGGTTTCAGTCATTATGCAACTGTATAACATTGTAAGGTCTGTCACTTAAGTCCATCTGGTGCATGACAAGATTCTCTGTTGCTGCCTTTGGCATCACTACTCTGACACTCGTCATGTCAGCAATCAGGGAGAATGTCTCCTCATAGTCGCTTCCTGATTTTTGACTGTAGCCCTTCACTACAAAGCTCGCCTTGTATTTCTCTGACCTGTCTATGTCACTCTTGAGAGCAGAGACCCACTTACCCTGCACTATCTTTTTACCCGGTGGCAACTAGGTGAGGCTAAATGTCTTGTTCTCCAGTGATCGCATCTCCTCGTCTATTGCATTTCTTCATTGCTTTGACTTGGGTGACACTATGTCATCCTGATAGGTTTGAGGAATATCCCATACAGCCCTGCAACAAGAGTCCACGCATGTTGTTAGTTTATCAACAGTGTCCTCAAACTCGGTCTCAAATCCCTTCAGGTGACCAGGTGGTCGCCTGGCTCTTGGTGGGTTCCTTCTGTTGACAGTCTCGATCGCTTTACCCAGCTGTGTACGTTCAGTATGTTCAAATAAAGCCTTGGGAACAGCACCCTGAATGCCCTGATTCTGTACATTCACACATTCATCATTAACATTTTCACCTTTGTTGACACTGGGATGTACCTCTCTATCACATTATTTTTGTGATTCAGGCGTTTGTGTTTCTTTTTCTATGGCTGTCTCGGTTGTGAATTTCACCAACCTGTGCTTCTGAATTCTCTCTGTTTCTGGATAATACACCAAGTAAGCTGGGCTGTTTTGATCATATCCTACGAACACACCCTGCTCACACTCTGAGTATAGCTTGCCTTTTTCTTGCTTGTAAGCATAACACACTGATCCAAATGTCTGTAGTTTGGATACATTAGGCAACCTGCCATTTAACAGTTCATATGGCATTTTCTTTGTGTGTCTGCTGTAGCACATGTTTCTCATTTAAGCTGCTGTTTGGATAGCATAGTTCCACAGCTTGTCTGGTAGTTTAATATCTATCAAAAACACCTGCCCATATCATACAGTGTTTGCCACCCTCTCCCTGCTGTTCCATTTTGGTGTGGCAAATATGGTGCAGACGTCTCGTGTTTTATCTTATTCTTCCGTAATAGTACCTGGAAGTCACGACATGTAAACTCAGTTCCATTGTCTGAACGGATACACTTTACATCGTCTGGCAATCGGAAAGTTGCATATTCAAGCCCCGCACCTGTAAAGAAGTGTGTCAAAGTGCCTTGAGCAAGAGACTGTTCCCCTAATAATTGCTCTGCCCTTTGATGGACTGGAGACCCTTGAAGGTGGTATCCCGGCCTTTCGTTCAATGAGAACGGAGATAGGCTCCAGTTCCCTCGTGATCCGACTGCAGATAATGCTGAAGTACATCATATCACCGGAAAGATAATCCACCTGTCAGCGTGTTTTGTAAGACTGAAATTCTTACTCTTAACCAGTAAAAAATGCACCAAAACTTTTGTTTTCCTTTTAGGAAAATGAGTCCAGATTTTGCCTGACAGGCTGGAGTTTGTGACATCTGCACAAACACAATAATTTTCCTTGATGATAAAAAGTGAAAGGCAACATGAAAATACTGAAAAAAATACTTACTCCCTATCCCCAACTACTGCATATTGAACTAAGACAGTGCCAAAATAAGAAAAAGGAGAAGCTTCATTTATTTGTCATTGTGCACAAATACAATGAAATTCATTATCTGTATTTAACTCATTCTATTATATAGGAGCAGTATGACATTTACCTGTTCTCCCATCTATAGAGTTAGTGGTTATGTCAGGAAGGGTATACACTTTAGCTCTTCTCTCAGATTATATCCACCTTCTCTTTTCCTGAATATTCCTTGTGTAATTTTTGGCAACAGGTTATTTCTGGGTTTGTACATGATTTGTGATATTTTAAATTTGAACCGATCCATAAGTTTTAATGTGTTTGATTTGACCACTCCAAGAAATGTATTCTCATAAACTCTTTCTATGTGTGTGTTGTTTATCATCAGATTTACCTGCACATTTGTGTTATCCTTTCCATGCATCCATCCATCCATCCATCGTCAACCGATTATCCGGTGTCGGGTCGTGGAGGTAGCAGATTTCAGCCGGGACCTCCAAGCTTTCCTTTCCCTTGCAACATCCACTAGCTCTGATTGGGGGATCTCAAGGCGTTCACAGGACAGTGTGGAGATATAATCGCTCCATCTGGTCCTTGGTCTACCCCGTGGCGTTCTCCCAGCTGGACGTGCCTGAAAAACCTCCTTTGGGAGGTGATCAGGTGGCATCCTTACTAGATGCCCAAACCACCTCAACTGGCTCCTTTCTATTTGTAGGACCAGCGGCTCTACTCCGAGTCCCTCACGTATGTCTGAGCTTCTCACCCTGTCTCTAAGGGAGACACCAGACACCCTCCTAAGAAACCTCATCTCAGCTGCTTGTATCCGTGATCTTGTTCTTTCAGTCATGACCCAGCTTTCATGGCCATAGGAGAGAGTGGGCACAAACATTGACCGGTAGATTGAAAGCTTTGCCTTCTGGCTCAGCTCTCTCTTGGTAGAGGGAGCACAATACTGCTCCAGCAGCTCCAATTCTCTGGTCCAACTCATGCTCCATTCTCCCCTCACTTGAGAACAAGACCCCCAGATACTTGAACTCCCTCACTTGGGGTAAGGACTCATTCCCTACTCGGATTGGACAATCCTCTGGTGTCCTGCTTAGAACCATGGTCTCAGATTTAGAGGTACTAATCCTCATTCCAGCTGCTTCACACTCAGCTGCAAACCGATCCAGTGAGGGTTGGAGGTCAGAGACCGATGATGTCATCAAAACCACATCATCTGCAAAAAGCAGTGATTTAATCATAAGTTCACCGAATTGCAACCCCTCTCTTCCATGACTACGCCTGGAGATCCTGTCCATGAAGATCACAAACAGGATAGGTGATAAGGAGCAACCCTGACGGAGACCAACCCCTACCGGGAAAGAGTCTGACTTACTACCCAGAACTCTGACACAACTCTCACTTTGGGCATAGAGAGATTGGATGGCCCTGAGTAGTAACCCTCTTATCTTATACTCCCTAAGAACTTCCCACAATATATCCAGATCTACAAAACACATGTAGACTGGATGGGCATACTCCCAGGCCCCCTCCAGGATGCTTGCAAGCGTAAAGAGCTGGTCTGTTGTTCCACGACCAGGATGGAATCCACATTGTTCCTCCTCAATCTGTGGTTCAACTATTGGCCGGACCCTCCTTTCCAGCACCTTAGAGTAGACCTTTCCAGGGAGGCTGAGTAATGTGATGCCTCTGTAATTACCGCACACCCTCTGGTCCCTAATTCATCCCATGAACACAAGTTTATCTGAGGGCGCTTATTGTATAAAGATGCTAAGTCTCAAGTCTCCACCCACAGCACAAATATTATCTGATCAGACACATCAGGAGGATGTCACCAGACAGATCCAAATTAACCCCAAAATTCTATTTTACTGGAAATAAAAAGTTTTACACATTGTTGACTAGAAAATACGTTTTTTTATTTATTGATAAATTTCATATCCCAATCAAAGCCAATGAAGTTCATTTTTGACATTTTTGTAGTACATTTAAACATTGATTTAAAAACATTTAGCCAAAAAATACATTTTAAGAGATCTATCAAATTCTTTGTTTTCTTTAAAAACAACATCAATCCCACAGGTTTATCCCAGAATCTCCAAGATGGCTCCTCTCGCAGAATAACTCTTCCAAAGCGGTGGAGATCACTGAAGCCATCGCTAAGGAGAACAAGAAGATACTGTCCAAGAACATTGAGGTGCCCCCCCTTTTTTGATGGACACACACAGCTAACAGATGGAGGATGATAAATTTGATAAGCTGCATTATTTGATATTTCTGTGCTCACTGTATAAAAGGTGTGCTGCTTGATTCTGACCCCGTTCACCTGGAAACATATTTATCCAGCTCCTCCCACATGCAGAATGTAGTCAATCAAGCAGACAATGGTTATTTATTCTTTACATCTGTAAATGGTGCTTTTCCCCCAAGATGGTGCTCAGGAAGAGCAACTATCTTTAGTACCCCATCCTCCACCTATGTCCATCCTCACTCCTGCAATGTGGGGCCAGCTCCTGACATGTAAACGCAGCCCCCTCAGACAGCCAGTTAGTGTTCTGACCAATCGTCGTAAATTTTCTCATCCCAGGGACGGGCAGTTGGTAATTTTACTACGGCACTGCTTTTAACCACTGTTTTTTTTCCTGTAGACTTTGAGGGATGATAACTCTAATGTCACCTCTGCCTCCTTCATGGACCTGATCAGAACGCCAAACATGAGGAAACATACTTTCATCCTTAGCTTCAACTGGTGAGGAGTCTCGGCGCTTCAACTGCCTTGATCCCAGATTGGACCACACGATTCTTAATCGTAGGAATCAATCACACAACAGCTTATAATGCGCATTTCAATGTGTGTCTGGAGAGCACACCACAGGGTTTGGTTCTGATGGCGGTTTAGCTATGATCAGAGTGACTGATAATACTAACTCCTAAAGCCCTCTAGTGGCGTAAAGAGATAATACACCTATGTTCAGTGAATCTCCCCATCGAATCCTGATTGTGCCGTTTTCAACCATGACTGGAGGTCCAGAGTCGGTGGGGTAAAATTGAATAAAAGATTCTAGGTTTAATAGTGTCCCCATCTGGGTCACCGGGGCACTCTTGGTTAAGTGAAGGGAAAGTACTCTGCTTCGTTCTCCTCCGACGGCCAAGCACTGTGCTTTTCCTGCGACACCATGATATGTGACGTAAGAAGGCTAGTGGTCATGTGACTTGGAGGAGTCACATGCTACGGCTTCCTCCTTCCTGTTGACGCTCTGGAGGAGCACCAAAGAGACACACCCAGCCATAGATGCAACTCGGGGAATTCAGCTGGGTAAAAAAGTGAATCCTGAAATATGAGATCAGCCGGACAGGAAATTTATTTTTTAAGTGTTTAAAGTCCACCTAGTCCAGATTTAACACACCATCAGGTCACACTGACATGATCGACCATCCCACATGAATTGCCATAGTTTACAACTAATTCAATCTGGTTCTGCCACTTAGTTCTTTAGGTTATTGATCAGTCTACTAGCAACCCTCTATTTCCTCCAGGTTCACTAGTGCTGTGGTGTACCAGGGTTTGATCATGAGGCTGGGCATCCTCGGAGGAAATGTCTACTTAGACTTTCTGATCTCTGGGCTGGTGGAGTTCCCTGCGGCCTTCCTCATCCTCTTCACCATTGAGCGTATTGGCCGTCGACTGCCCTTCGCTGCTGCCAATATTGTGGCTGGAGTGTCCTGCTTCATCACCGCTTTCATCCCTGAGAGTGAGTCAAAGGGGTCACTCTCATGTGGCCATTTTATATTGAACAGGGTTGGCCTTTTATGCTGTTAAAGGGCTTTCATATGGGTTAGAGTCACTATTTACAGACCTCTATTAGAGGATATTAACTTTTAGATAAGTGGACCCTTTTCAATACATGTACAACTGTCATATTCTGGATTTTAAAGACACCAATCTGGAATAGGATGCGACTTGTTTTTATATACACTTTTCTAGTCTATTGACCACTCAAAGTACTTTACAACATATATCTCTCATTACTAGGCATGGGGGATTCAAACTCTGATTTTCCACTCTATCTCATGGCCCCTCCTCTCCTCAAACAAGACCCCAGAAAAAGACCCCAGCGTATTTAAACTCCTCACGTCAATCTGGCTCATTCCCTACTCTGATTGGACAATCCTCTGGTGTCCTGCTTAGAACCATGGTCTCAGATTTAGAGGTACTAATCCTCATTCCAGCTGCTTCACACTCAGCTGCAAACCGATCCAGTGAGTGTTGAAGGTCAGAGACCGATGATGTCATCAAAACCACATCATCTGCAAAAAGCAGTGATGTAATCATAAGTTCACCGAATTGCAACCCCTCTCTTCCATGACTACGCCTGGAGATCCTGTCCATGAAGATCACAAACAGGATAGGTGATAAGGAGCAGCCCTGATGGAGATAAACCCCTGCTGGGAAAGAGTCTGACTTACTACCCAGAACTCTGACACAACTCTCACTTTGGGCATAGAGAGATTGGATGGACCTGACTAGTGACCCTCTTATCTTATACTCCCTAAGAACTTCCCACAATATATCCCGGGGGACTCGGTCATAAGCCTTCTCCAGATCTACAAAACACATGTAGACTGGATGGGCATACTCCCAGGCCCCCTCCAGGATCCTTGAAAGGGTAAAGAGCTGGTCTGTTGTTCCACGGCCAGGACAGAATCTACATTGTTCCTCCTCAATCTGTGGTTGGACTATTGGCCTGACTCTCCTTTCCAGCATCTTAGAGTAGACCTTTCCAGGGAGGCTGAGTAATGTGATGCCTCTGTAATTACCACACACCCTCTGATCCCCTTATTGAACACTGGGACCACCACCCCTGTCTGCCACTCTTTAGGCACTGTCCCAGAATTCCAGGCAATGTTGAAGAGACGTGTCATCCATGACAGTCCCTCAACACCCAAAGCCTTCAGCATCTCTGGATGGATCTCATCAATCCCTGGGGCTTTGCCACTGTGGAGTTTTTTGACTACCTCAGTG
>OMLC01101908.1:0-14233 GCA_900302585.1 Regalecus glesne | reverse complement strand
GTCTTTCATAATTTATTCAATTTTATGAACAGAATTCATGAGTTTAATTTCCACAACATTTGACAGTTTGAGCGAGCGTTCACAACTCACCTTTACGACTGGAAACAAATATCAAGACCAGTTTGCAATTATGTCGAGACTAGTCTGTGATTGTTTTTCATCTTGGTAAACATGAACTTACTCTGATGACTAGGAGACATACTGCTGATTGTCTGCTGACCTTGTGATGCGATCAGGGATGCTCTTGGATTGTGGGCAGATGTTTGTTTGAACAGTGAGCACCATTTTAAGGCAACCACAAACACTCAGAAAGCCATATGTGTGCTGCATTGTGTACTAGTATTTAATAAGGTGTACATCCAGAACATGAGTGACAAAGTTGAAATGCTGCCAGCCTGGAATTTCATAAGTCTTATGTGAAGGTTTTATAATCTAATTTTTACTAAAACTTCATTTTTCTTAAACCTGGATTAGCAGATCTATGAACATTTGCAAGAACATAATTTTGTGATGTCATGACGTTTGCTTATATCTGGACGTTTTTAATGTGATAATGTGCTTTTTAAATAAGTTTATGACACCCACTTAGAATAGCATCGCTCGCACACTTCAGTGAGAACAGTTCATCTTAACCGATAGAACACACTCTGCAGCTAAATTCATCCTGATTTGATAATAGTCTTGTGAGGTACGGGCCCTCCATGTGGCTAAGTAATGCAGTTGGAATTCAAAAATCACTTTCCGGTCCATTTCAACATTGCAGAAATTACCAGAGCGTGTGCTGGGAAAGCTGGGATTGGAGCAGAGCAAAGCACGTTACCTTCCTCTTTTCTTGCATGCCCGCCAGCTGACAATGCCAGGAAAGAACCATCAACCACATATCCATGTCTCCTGCCCCCTGCCGAAATATTTCGTTAAAACACTGCGGAGTCTGCAGCTAGCTCTTCCCACAGAAAAAGAAAAGGACTGAATACGCAGAGATACTTGTGTGGGTTAGAGTGTGTTTAGATCTTTGATTAAGTCAGAGATGAGTTAACAAGTCTGCAACATGTTGGACTTTTCTAGTCTTCAGAGGAGAAAATATGACCCCTTTATTTATTTTTAACAAATTTATAAGACATTGTTTTCTGGGTAGACTCACCATGAGTTTGGAATATCACATTCTGAGTTACACTGAGCAAGGTTCAGAAAATGATATTGCTATTTTTGTGAATGCAAACTGCTGTACAATAGTTTCACAATAATATAAATAACAGTGAATTGTCTTGAGACTGTACTTGGATTCTTGTGAGCTTTGTACATTGAGTTGAATGTAGTCATGTTGCTGTTCTACCAGATCTGCTGATCATTTGACAGCAGAATAAAGGAACACTGGTGACATTGGCCCATGTTAGTCATTACTCCAATGTCCTCGGGTGTAAGCTAAACGTTAGTTTCAAAATATTAAATTGTAAATGTTTTATCTGTAACTTTTTGATAACCAATGTGCTCAGGAATAGGGCTATAAAAACATGATGGGTGAGTCGGTCTACAGTTGTCTTGACAAATTTCTCCATCTGCCCCATGACCAAAGCACTCGACCTTGAGAAGATCGAGCCTAAACTTTCATTTCTTACGCCCAATAGATTCACTGGCATCCGTTTTGACTTGGCATTTTTAAAAGAAGGATGGAGAAAAATGTTCTCAAACTTTGCAGTATACAAAAACGTACAAACAGGACCACCAACTGTCCATTACGGTAATGAATTCCACTGGGACCTGAGAAAAGTCATTCAAGGACATGCGGTCTGTGAAGTTAAGATGTGAAAGACTAAGAGGACACGAGACCCCCACCTACGTCCTGCTGCCCACTGATGTTACCAAGCAGTAGATTTTCTTCACCGCGCTTGATCCAGGACTTGAGACTGGAAGCAGCTCCTGTGTACCAGCTTCAGAGCAACTGAAGTAATGGAGGAGAATTCTCATTAAGTTCATTCAGCACACGTCCAACACCAAAACTACTTCTGTCCCTCATGACACAATCGGTGTGTGGTCAATATCTCCGTCAGGTGGTGTGTCGTCTGGAGGGGATCATGTTTTTAGTCACGTGAATGTGAGCGTGTGTCCCCATTGCTTCTCTCATACTACTCGAGTTGTCAGCCTAACCATGTTTTTCAATAGTTCTGACCAAGGACCTTTAGTGGTTGTCATTGAAGACCTTTGAAAAATATGTTTGGTTCTGCAATTGAGCGCCAACTCCTCAGCTGTTTTGATTTTGTGCTCAAGTCCGAGCACCAGAGAAGAGGAGATATGCAGCAAGGGCCTTCATATTCTCCTTCTCCTGGATTCTCCTGGTTGGTGAAAAAAGTTTGGTACCAAGTACGAGCACCAGAGAAGAGGAGATATGTCTGGTGGAGACCTGCACCCTACTGAGTGCACATGAACATTTTGAAACAATTCCTCATTTATCCCGATAAACTGCTGCCGCATTACAGAATTCCTTTATGAACAGTTGAGACTTCTCCTCCATGATTTGCATTAACTACAGCTGACATAACAGGAGCTGCTTCCCAGTGTGGAGTCAAGGATCGAAGAACCTTGAGCATGAAATCCACTGACTGCTAGGAGTGTCGAGTAGGAAAAGGAGGAAACCCCCACAACTTTTAAAGATCCCTTTAAATGTCTTTCTAACGGAAGTTAATTAAGACTGACCGAATAATTAGCCAGCTCTGCACAGTAGTCACAGAGTCTGGACAGGAGCCGATAGGGGTCCGCTTGGGTGGCTTTTCTCTCTTGCCATTTAGAACGTTATGGGGGCAGCTTACAAATGTGTGATGTGGAGAACGGAAAGCAAAGTTCAGTCAACACTGGACACGTGTAACGTGGCATTTGAATGTTAATCGGACAAACTTCCAGCATGGTGAAATAATTACTCTTGTAGAAAACTGCCACACACCTTTTAATAAAAAAGACGCAAAGAAAAGAGCCACTTTCGTTCAAGGTGGCCATGGCGGTCCAAAAAGGGAGAGGGATACTGCATAGTTGACAGTCAGTGCAGGAGAGCCAGATCCAATGGGAGTCCACATCAGTTCATCTTTGTTTCTCCTCTCAGTTTAGGTTTCCTGCCACAGAACTGATGATTTCCTGGATCTCTCGGACCACAATAATGCGTGAGAGCATGTGCTCCACTTGCTGACTCGTGATAGGTTGAGGCGAGTACCAGATTGGGCTGTTGGGTGCCACGACACGCTCGGGTGTTAGGTAGTAAGCATCATTACGTCCCTTTGCAATCTGAGGACTGAGATACAACAAACGGGTTTTAGTTTTCTCATCACGACTTCAGAGCACATAGATGGCTTTTTGTGAGCCGACGGTCAACGACTCACCATTTGAAGAGATAAAAGTCATAGAGTTTAATGGGACAGCGAAGAGGATTTTCAGAGTTCTCAGACTGCTCTTCATACATGTCATCAGTCACTGAAATGAACATCGCATGAAGCACATTGTAGCATCAGATACGCTCAGTGTGATGTGCTATGAAGAAAGACTGGTCCATTAAAACACAGGAGTACCTTTTTGTCCGCCATGGTGGGGCCCTTGGCTTTGAAGAAAGCGGATACTAGTAGTTTTGTCCTTGGCACTGGAGGAGCTTTTTTTGGTGTGTCTTAGCACCTTAGAAAAGGCTACCTTCAAATGCTGCTCAACTGTTGTCAGATGGAAATACCTGTTCAAATAGGGCAAATTATACATGAACATTCCAATGGCACTTTAAGCACAGGATAAGAGAGCAGATCTAGGGTCAGTTTGTGGTGCTTGATTAACTCACTTGGTGTTGAAATACATTAGGGTTGTAAGCAATGTGGCTGGTGAATGTGCCCCCAACTGTTTGCACTCCCACAGCATCTCCTCCGTCACATGACAGGGGATTAAATAACCTGTGGAGGGGATACCCAATCAAAACACTCGGGCATGCAGAGGAACATTTTCAGCTTTCAGAGGGAGGAGAAACAAAAGGATCTTACCTAAAGGATGGACGCTGGGTCTCCAGCCATCCAAGAGTTTGTGTAAAGTCTCAGAGAAGCGTGTGTAATATGGGTCAGCGAAGATATCGTCTACACGTCCATTTTCAGAGAGATACTTTGAAAAGAAAGAAACCAGTTTCAACCTGAAATAACTTTCATCTTAATTTTGACATAATAATAACAATAATAATAATAACAATAATAATGATTCCCTTATCAGTCCCGCAAGGGGACATTTGGAATGTAAGCAGTGTAAAGGAGTCAACTAGGATTTGAGTGTGGGAATACAAACCTTTTGTATGCACAAGAAGACATAATAGAGAACATCAGGAGCATATTGTTCCTCCTCCGGGCCTCGTGCCTCTTGGGTCATTAGTGATAAACCTAGACTTAGTTCAGCTACTGCACTGGACACCAAGTCTTCCTGAAAACGCAGAGGCTGTCGGCCTGTCAACAGAAGCACAATAGAAAAAGAAAGAGAGGGGCAAGTTAATTTAGCCAAGTTTCTACTACTTGTGTGATTTTCCCCCTTTGAGACACAGAGAAAACGGGGCCTTAGATGCAGGACTCCGGGTATGGAAAACCCCACAGCCTCCATAAAGGATTCATTCATGGGTCTGTGGCTCATCCATCTCCAACAGAGCCCCACATCATTCTGCACTTCAGCTAGGTCAAGATCAACTTATTCACAAAAGCACATTTAAACTAGACCAACTATTATTACAACTTGTGCCAGGGGGGGAGGGGGACCACTGAAACTCTGCATTTGACTTGTTTTTTACATCAAATGACTTCATCTTCCTCTCAGACTAGTGTTTAGGATCATGTCACCAAGTCCTAGCAGGCAAGCAACCTTCCAACCAATATCATCCCATTTTGCAGTGAACATCCTGTACTTAGACCCTCGCATCCGATCAGGAACAACTCCCTTAAAAACCTTCATCAGGGAGAAAAACAGGAAGAAACCTCAAGGAGAGCACCAGAGGAGGATCTCTCTCTCCTCCCAAGAGGGACAGACAAGTAATGGATGTTGTGTATACAGAATAAAACAGGGTTTACAGACTACAACACGGAGAGGACAACAGTTATAATGGACCTAAAAGATGTATATCATTAGTATTTGTAGTCAAAATCTCCTTTTTGGGGACAGTGGATATTTTTGAACATTTAGAATGTAAATATACCAGATCTAGCCACCAGGCAAATTTTCATCATATGAAGAGTGTGTCAAGTGTCCTTGAGCAAGACACTGAACCTTCAGCTTTGTGGCCTTTAGTGGAATGGTGGTAAATGTGGGTCTGCAGCAGGAGAAAAAGAGGTCAACGTTGAAAACTATAGTGGAGGTAGCAAATGCATATTCAGGTATAAGGATTTGACTGTAAAAATGCTCCATGGCATGCTCGCGTCACATGGCATGCTCGCGTCACATGACATGCTCGCGTCACATGACATGCTCGCGTCACATGACATGCTCGCGTCACATGACATGCTCGCGTCACATGACATGCTCGCGTCACATGACATGCTCGCGTCACATGACATGCTCGCTTCTAGTGATGGCTTGTCACAGTGAAGTGATTTTTCTTATTTTACAATGGAATGCCACAGCCCATCTGAATGTCGCTCTGAATGTCTTTTGACTTTGTCTTTAATAAAACAGCAAGCTACATATGATGACAGCAGTAACCTGCTTGTCATATTTAAAAGGGGAGTCAAAAATCCTCAAAAGACGATCAGCAAATTCCAAAATCAGTACTGGATATATACTATCAAAGGGGCAACTTAAAAAGGGTAGGAATAAAAATGTGTATACATCTTTCTACTTTTTTGATCAGGCTACACAAGGATGTCTATTTTCTATCTTCTGTGTGTGTGTGTGTGTGTGTGTGTATGTATGTATGTATGTATGTATGTATGTATACTATCAAAGGGGCGACTAGAGACAACCAAAGGTGAACATCCACTGGGAGCTGCAGCAGCTCAGCAGTAGAGCACATGCCGTCAAGTCGCGTGTATCAGGTTTGAGCCCACAGGGGGGTCGTCAACTGGTCTCAATTAAATGTGAGGCATACGATGCAGAGCCCTTTAAGTAGTCACTGGACTAGAGAGGTGAAAAAGGTGAACTAAAAAAAGTCAGTTTACCATTTACCTCTGTTTCTAGCATTTTGTGTATGAAAAGTGATGCATGTGTTTGTTTTAACTTGTTTTGAAACAACACAGTGTTAAAAATCAAGCAACTGCCTGGATTAAAAACAAGGATAAGACCTTGAGAATAATTTCGATTCAAATTTTTCCATGATGTGAGCACATGGCTGTGTTTAAAGGGCTGTTTGACTCACGTCCAATAGGGGCAAAGTTAGTGTGCTCCTGCCTGCTCAGTTCTTCATTTTTCCTTTGAACCCAAAGGCGCCAGACCTCTAGGCCCTCCTCTGGCTTCAGACAGACTGGACCTAGGAGCTCTGGGGGTGGCTCAGGATGAGACTCGGCCTCTTCTTGACCCTGCAGATGACACAGAAGATAGTCCCTGCTGAGAATTAGGGCTGAAGGGCACAGCCAAAGCACTATGGTGATGATGTCTTTATGCATGCTCAATAATCCAGCTGAGGAAATGGCGAACATTTTTCAATCAGTTCATCTGGACACAAGGGAAATGTTCCACTACTAATCAAAGTTACTTCAGTCTCAAACAAACAGATGCTGGTCAAGAGGATGCCACAACACAGAGGACCTAACAGGTCAGCCCAGGTCTCTACAGTCTACACCCATCTACAGGCCAGCGGAGACTCTTTCCATGAGGATGTTCATATCCTTGATAGGGAGGATTACTGGTTTGAACAGGGAATCCAAGAGGCCACCTAGAGTGGAGAAAATAAGTATTTCACCCCCCAATGATTTTGTGAGGTTACCCCCTTACAAAGAAATGAACAGTCTATACTTTTCATGGAAGGTTCATCTTGACAGTGAGACAGAATAATTAAAAAATCCCAGAAAATCCCAGTATATGAATTGTTAAAATGTATTTGTGTTTTATTGAGGGAAAAAAGTATTTCCCCCTTAGCAAAACATGACTCAGTACTTGGTGGAAAGCCCTTTGCTGAAGCATTGGTGAAGTGTACATTGTGTCCAGATGAACCGATTCACCTTTTTTTGTGAACACTCATCTGAGTGACCTAATGCAGCCACTCTTGGTGCTGGTCCCAAGTTCAAATGAAAGGAAGGCCATCTGGTATTAAACCATGCCACATAAAAAAAAAAAATCATAAATCAGATTTGCACACCAGATCGGTTAAAGCTCAGGTTACCAACAACCACCAGTTGTACTGTTGGCCAGCAGGGTGCCTGTGGAAATGATCCTACCGTTAGGGAAAGGAGGAGAGGAGCAAAGCATGTCCAGAGGCAGCAGGAAAGGAGGAAGGGTAGGAGTGTGGTGATGAAGTAAGAACTGAATGTCGACATGTAGGTGTTTAGGAGAGATGGTAGTGGAGTTTTTAACCAGTCGGTTTAACACAATCTTGAAACTAGAGAGGTATAAAGTTATGCCACCGTATTATTTATGAGAGCAGGATAGCTATAGTCAGTTTAGACTGAAGAGGTCACTCTGATGAGTGATGAAATATCTCACTCAGTGATGCTGTGTCCACATTCAGCTCTTTGTGATACTTTACCAGTACTTCTCTTCAAACTGTAAAATTATTTCTAACCTCATATCAAATATTTCCAAACTAGACAGAAGCAGCCATCAGGTGTTTAACAGAATAACAATTATGCACCACAAAAATCAATTCAAAATTCAGTTGTACTGTAACTCTTGCAAAAGAGTTTGTTCTTCTGTGTTGAAATACCAATAGGACTTTAACATACTGGTCAGTACTGCTTAAGATTAATCACTGCAGTGGGATTGTTTTAGGAACTGCTACTGTATCTGAAGAAACATACAAATGAGGCCTATGGCCAAACTCAACTTTTGAAAGATTTACAGAAAAGGCTTACCTGCTGCTGATGCTGTCTCTGCTGATGATTTGGGTCCCAGACTTGTACAGACTGTGTGGTGTTATACGCCCCTCCTACAGTCTGCACAGCTACAGGGATGTGAATGTTGCCGTTCATGAACTGTGCCGGGAACAGAGTCTGTACCACCTCCTCTTGTGTCCCAGACTGGCTTCCCGCAGACCTTGGTGAGGAACTGGAGGGCATTTTGTCCTTAATGTCAGTGGTAGCAACTTGAACTGTGCTGTATGCCTCCTGGGGTATGGCAATGTGAGCTACACCCTGCTGTTGAGGGGTAGAGTACACAGGGATGGTCCA
Source organism: Regalecus glesne (assembly GCA_900302585.1). Classification (NCBI taxonomy): domain Eukaryota; kingdom Metazoa; phylum Chordata; class Actinopteri; order Lampriformes; family Regalecidae; genus Regalecus; species Regalecus glesne. The sequence goes on along the minus strand of OMLC01101908.1, from coordinate 5,927 downwards.
AGTCTCCCCTGTGGGACCAGTTATTGTACCCGTGGTGCTGTACAACTGAGTACTGTCAACCGTGAGCAGATCTGGTCGCAGGGATATATAACCCTGCTGCTGCCCCTGAGGGATGGCCAGGACTGTGGCCAGCTGCTGCCCTTGTGGAACAGTGTAGGACACAGCTAGGGGAACATCTACTTTGCGCTTCTTGGCAGGTTGGAGAACGCTGGAGAATGTGCCCGACCTTCTATCCATCTCCTTTGGTGAACCCTGCTGCTGAGGAGGAGACATGGTCTCTATTGTTTGAATCTGGATTTGTTGGCCACCTGGGAGCTGGATCTGTTGTCCACTTTGGAGCTGGATCTGTTGTCCACTTTGGAGCTGGATCTGTTGGCCCCCATGGAGTTGAATATGTTGACCCCCTTGCAACTGGATCTGTTGGCCACTCGACAGCTGAATCTGTTGTCCTCCAGCTACAGCTGCAACCAGCTGTGCCTGTATCTGTGAAGTACATTCATACCATCTTAAGATAACGATGAGCTAAAAGTGATGGTTCACAGCCAAGTGCTCTCTGCGTACGTCTGCTTTAAGAAATACAGCACCTGCTGTTGCTGCTCCTCTGTGAACTCTCCTTGGTGGATAAGTGTGGTGCTTTGTGGGATATCCTGCAGATCTTGCTGGGAAGGAGACGCCACCTGAATCACCTGGCCTATTGTGTTGCTTTGCTGTCCCTGGATCTGTACCTTGCATGGAAAGGAATGCAAACGTGAAAGGGAAGCCAGCTGTCAAGTTAAGTCAGTTTCATTTATACAGCCCCTTATCACAAGTTTGCCTCAGCAGTCGTACACAAACAAAACATACTGGAATGAAACGTCCTTTTGCCAGCAATACTGAATTTCTGTGTTCAAATTATGACACTTAATAGATGAAGGACTAAATTTTGTGATTGATAAATGAAAACCTAGTGATTACATGGATGTGGATACACAAACACAGACAATGACATGACATTTACCTCCTGGCATTAAACAGAGGAAGTGTCATCAAATATGGATACATCAGATTATCATCACATCAGATTATCATCACATCAGATTATCATCACATCAGGTTATCATCACATCAGATTATCATCACATCAGATTATCATCACATCAGATTATCATCACATCAGATTATCATCACATCAGATTATCATCACATCAGGTTATCATCACATCAGGTTATCATCACATCAGATTATCATCACATCAGATTATCATCACATCAGATTATCATGGTACCATCTTTCAGAATACTGCATTGATCTTCAGTGACACGACTGATTCTTGATTGCAAGAAATTGGTGTTGCAAGAATAAAATTTAATATTATTCACACCGATTTCGCCCATGTTCTTTTGTGTTTACGCTCACGCAACTACATCTTCCGTACACCCCACGGGGCGAGGACCTTCAGTTGCTGCAACAACCAAAGGCTTTCAGTCATTTGTTGTCATATGAAAAGAATAACTGACATGTAAGCTCAAAATGAATAGAGCTCCCAAAACCTGCACACAAGTAGGTTCGAGAACCTTCAAATCAACATCCTTCACATAGGAAATGAACTTGGAAATTGCCTTTTCCCCGATTCAATATTGAAATAAATTATTAAGAAAATCATTTATAAAAGAAACCCCAAGTGACTTAATACTAAAGTGAACTGACCTGTACGTGAATTTGCTGCTCAGACAATTGAGGTGAAATCTCAGCTGATGTCACCTGTACCTATCAAAAATTAAATCCATCATGGAATACATTAAAGTTATCGAACACCACACTGACGAACAGTGATAACAAGAGAATTGATCAAGATTAAGGTCTAAAGGACAGGCTTACTTTCTTCTTTCCTTCCAGCAGCAAATTTTTGTACGTCGCTTTGGATAAAAGCGTCTGCTAAATGACTGTATTGTATTGTATTGTATTGATCAGCAAACGTAAGCATCAATGAAAGCAACCTGCTCTTACCGGACAAGCCAGCTCAAGCAGAGATCCAGCGACCTCTGTGCTGTCTGCATAGACACAGTTGGGGCCCTGTTGGTAAACCATTGTAGTGCTGGTTGCACCTTCCTGTTGGCTGAACTCCTGTAGCACCTCCGTCCCCTTGGCAAGAGACTCTAAAAACTCCTTCATCCTGTGCTGAGGTATACTTCGAGCCTTCTGCCGGACATACTCATCAAATGAGACCACGCCACTCTCTTGGTCATTCATGGTCACTTGGCCTGGAGCTGAGGGCAATGAACGTCAAAGCATTGAATGATCTAATCATATCCACAGAGGGCCACATTACCATAGCAGTACACTGAGTTTGCTGCATGCACATAAATGATCTGTAATAAAAAGTCATCTCAAGAGCAGTGAGCAGAAAAGCTTCTCTCAGGGTATCATTGAATTTAATTAAATGCTGTATTCAGATCACTTCTAGTAAGAGATCTCAGGGGAGGGTGGTGTGGCTGACATGGTAATGAACCAAATAAGGTCAAAGATCATGTCCTTTTTCGTTACCCTAAACATGACTTCCATAGCTACTCCTAACAATCATTCACAAGTAGCAATCACAATGTGTGGTAAGCGTATTAAGAGCAATACAAAGGTACGTTGACTTTGTAAAAAATCAATTCAAGTCATTACTGTGGAAAGCCTTTGCTGGCTGGTTGAAAAACAGCATCAATTCAGCCTAGCATTTTTAGCAAGGCTTCGCTTCATTAGACGTCAGACAAGCAGTTAGCGATCAGGCTAATAATTAGCTCTATTCTACACCACTGGAATGACTGCAGGGTCTTTAACGAAAAAGCCGGATGGAAGGTTGACAAAGAAAATAAGATGGAAGAAGCTATGTATTGTCTAGGAAATACATGCAAAGTAGTTGCATTTGCTTGTTATGGTTGATTTTGCTAGCTCTTGCGTTAGCTAGCTAACACCAGTAGTGGCGAGTAGTGGCGGATCCTCTCATGCTACCTTAAATAAAATGAAATCCTGTCCTTTGCGCCAATGCACGGTGTTTAAAAATAAAAAGCCGATAAACGTCCCGTAGCCTCCGCATGTCGTGTGCAGCTAGCATCGCCAATGTCACAGTGTGGACGTAGCATCCAGTAGACCATGCAAACAATGCCGTTAGTTGAATGCAATAGAAAGAACTCGTATGACAACAGTAGCCAGGCAACCTCTGGCATAGCTTAGTTCAACGCAGGTCTCGGCCAAGCTTCAATCGGCTAAAGATCAAGTTTACCAGTGCAGGAAAAGCCCCGGTGTTGGTTGTCCAAGAGTGCCGACAGGCTGCAGCCCGCAACACACAGGCAGCGGTGGGCTCTCTCCGAACTGGGATAAACGATAAAAGGACGGAAGTAGGCCCTGCACAGATCGGAGCCCCGGGCCGCTCACTCGAGCAATGGCCTCTTACCACCGACCTGTGTAGAGGGAGGCTGGTCCCCATCCAGGCGTCACTCGGCTTCCTCAGTGCAAGGCTATTGGTGACGGTGAGACCACAGGGCCGTGTTAAATACCTGCTCACGTCTCCATCACAAGCTGCTGCCGTGCTCGTACAGTTGCCAAGAGTCTCGTCCGGGCGGTTTGGATCAATTCTCTGCTCAGTGAGGCCAAAGTAACTCAGATGTGTTGTGACTTCAGCTTCTGTCCCATTATGAAGCTTGGTCTCCAAAAGACTGGGGAAATGAATGACTGAAGGAAACACTGCCAGGTTTAGCCCACAAGTAAGCAATAGTTTAATGAATAGAACACTGGTAATTGATCCATGGAGATGATATTGAAACAAAACGGAATGTGGCTGAAACCAGCTTTTCTTGTAAAGGGCCGAGCTCCGTGGTGCTTGTTCACCCCCACCTGGTACAGGTCAGGACACTGCTCAACACTGGCCCTTGATCAAGCGGCATGGCCACGTCCGTGGCACAGGCTCATGTGGGCCTGGATGGGCACAACTCGTCAAGAGCCACGTTGAGTCGGGGACGCAGCGAGGAACGTGTTCACAGCCATCAGCAGCAGTCTGGCGCTCTGCGCCTCTCTGCAGGCATGTTCCTTTAACGCAGTCTAACTTCCCCAGTCTGCCTTAAAGAGCCAGGCATGTGCCAGTGAGGGCCTCCCCCTGTTCTCCCCACAACAAACTGCTTCTTGCCTTTCTTAAGGTGGACCAAAAGAGATACACTGCTTATATGGGTGATGTCTTCATAATGCTTCATAGGAAAGAGTTAATTCCCACACTCTTGTACAATTTTTGTGACTCTTCAAGGGCTGTTCAGTGGAAGTTGTAGTGGATATTCTGTAGTGAAAAGCAACACACACACACTGATAGTTCATTCATTCACCTTTTCTTGTGATTCCCTTTCCTGGATTATTGAGCATGTGTAATGGGTAGAGCAAATGACCTCATATATCAGCTTCATTAAAACACAGCTACGCCCTCCAATTGTATTGTATTTTATTACATGTAAGATAACATTTCCATGTATTCCACTCAATGCCGGTGAATGGCGCTGTTAAATTTCTGTGGGAGGCTATGGAGATGGTAGCTTGAGCTCTCAGAAATAAACATCCAGCCTGGCCTGACCTGTTGGCTCTCCTGTGTTGTTCCATCCTCTTGGCCGGTGTATGTCTGGTCTCCCTGATGGACAAGTCACTGCAGTCCAAGTACTGATCAGTATGTGTGGGTTTACAGGACACATCAACAATCAAATGTCCTCCATCACCAGTTTTACTTTCCCAGTCTAAGAAGGCCAACTTGTCATGTTTCACATCCTCCCTGGTGAACTTGATGTGGGTGTTCACTGACTTAATGAGCTCAGTGAACTGTGGAACTCCCTGAGATTTAACTTTAACCCAGGTCTCATCCACAAATCTGAACCAATGGCTAGGAGGTGTCCTGGATATGATGTCAGAGCCTCTTTTCCACTTCCTCCATGTACACGTTGGTCACTACAGGTGAAACTAGGGAGCCCACAGCACCCCCATGTGGCTGTCTATAGTACTGTCCCCTGTATGTGGAGTATGTGGACTGAAGACAGCTTGAGGAGCAGACACACTTGGTCAGAGTTAAGGCTGGTCCTGTCTCTGAGGGTGGGGTCATCCTGTAATCTCTTACAGACCACCTCCACTGCCTCATGAATAGGGATGAAATCATTTTTTTTAAACTTTCTCTCGAAATTGTATCCCCCTTTTCCCCACCTGAACCCCCTGAGTGTCCTACTGCTGGGTCAGTCTCCGTGATCCGCTCTAGAACATCAACAGGAAGGAGGAAGTGGTAGCATGAGTCTCCTCCAAGTCACATGACCACTAGCCCTCACTAGTCCACACATCATGGTCTGGTGGGGAAAGCACAGTGCTTGGCCGTCAGAGGAGAATGAAGCAGAGTACTTTCCCTTCACTTAACCAAGAGGCCTGGACCACCCAGAGGGGGACACTAGTGAACCCAGAATACTTTATCCAACCTAACCCCTATACCCATGTGAGGCTTAGCCAATTATGACCCACTACCTATGGACCTCTGGCTGTGGTTGGACACAGTGCAGCTGGGATTCAAACCCCCGACTGCATGACACAGAGATGTACTGAACATAGGTGTCTTACCCCCCTACACCACTTTAGTTTCATTGTTAGAACTCAGAATGTTTTCCTGCTACTCCAGAACTTAAACCTACAAGTCCCGTTGATTTGCTGCAGTACATGGAACATCATCACACACACAAATACTCTGTCATAAAACCACACCCCTGACCTCCTCACAAACACACCACCCACCCCAAAATCCCACCAAACACGGTCATATATGGCCCATTAATACCATAAGTTCCAAAACCATCTCCTCATACACACACACACCTAGACACACACACGCACACACACACACACACACACACACACACACACACACACACACACACACACACACACACACACA
>OMLC01101901.1:0-14005 GCA_900302585.1 Regalecus glesne | reverse complement strand
CATGAGCTCTTGAAGATTTTGGCTCCTCATGGAGAGAGCGTGAGCATCAGTCTCTTCCTGGAGTCCCTGCAGAGAGGTGCTTATTGTCTTGCTTCATTGGTCATGAGGACTATTCACAGAGGACTGGGGAATAGGACCAATCACAGCATTGTCACATGATGACACATGGACTCTCAGACCCCCACCTTTGTTCAGGATGGTGGTTCCCTCTTCACATAGATGGTCTTTAACCCCCCTTTTAAACCAGCGTTCCTCCCTATCAAGGATGTGAACATCCTCATCTTTGACAGAGTGTCCACTGGCCTGTAGATGGTGGAGACTGTAGAGTCCTGGTCTGTAGATGGTGGAGACTGTAGAGTCCTGGTCTGTAGATGGTGGAGACTGTAGAGTCCACTGGTCTGACATGTCTAGATGTTATGGTGGGGATGCTGCAGTCAGCTCTGACTGAAGATGTCTCCTGTATGAGTGATGAGACGTTTCTCTCAGCAAAACTTCTTGTCCAAATGAACGGATTCATCTTCTTTATGACTCTTACCTGGATTATTGAGGATGTATGAAGACATCCGGTTCATTTTGTTATGTGATGTTCCCAACAGGAATAACACCTCTTGTATCTGGGTTGGAGTCCTGATCTCTGGGACCACATATGCTTCTGGCACTGTGATCTTTACCTAGCTCTAGTGTGGCTTCACTACCTTTTGCACTTGGAATCTATATACCTGATGTACGTCGCTCTGGATAAGAGCGTCTGCTAAATGCCTGTAATCCAATGTAATGTTATATTCTTATATCCCTTCCTATATAACTATTCCTACGTTTAGCCAAAATAGCCCAAACAGGGATGTCCCCTCAACACTGTGGAGGTAGTGGGACAAGGGAGGATGATGGCTAAACTGTCATCCATGATGGGCAATAGTTCTCACCCCATGCAGGACTACATTACTAGACTAGAGAGTTCCTTCAGTGATAGGCTACTGCATCCAAGGTGTCTGAAGGAGCGTTTTCGTAGGTCTTTTCTTCCCACAGCTGTCAGGCTCTTTAACCAGCACTGCTCCCACAATAGAACAACCCCAAAACATGTACAGCAATAACCAAATACAACATATTGGATAACTAACAATGAATAGAATCTGTCTATCTGTCCATACTGTATATAATGCACATATTTCCTACCCTGTTTAATGTTGTCTATACTACATGTTATTTCTAGATGTGATATCTCTGTTACTGTGCTCTACACTGGCTGCTGTTACACCGCAATTTCCCCCAGTGGGACTAATAAAGGAATATCTTATCTTATACGTGCCCCAATGGCACAGTATAGTAGCATATCTAATATTCTCCATGAGTGGCTGGGGACTGGGAAAAAAGAAAGAAGCCTACTGTTGTGAGAAAGCAGAGATGAAGGTTATGCACTGTAGCAGTCCAGTGACGAACAGAGTAGGCAAAAAGACATGTCTCTAAGCACCAATATGCAGGAGTGAAGAGCACACAGCTGAATCCCCTGAAATGTCTGTGAAACAGCCGTGTACAGCTGCCTCAGGATTTAAACAAAAGACAACTGCATTAATTGCGACCAGCTAACAAGTCACACTCAGCATACTGATGAAGTGGCTATTGAGTGAGAGAACACAAGGGCGAGCTGCACGGAGATTCGCCCCTTCCACCCCTTATATGAGGTCTCTTGATTGAATAAATGGGGCCAACATTTCCACAAGCTTTTTCATCGGGCTAATAAGCACATGCCTTGGGCATCAAGGAGAGTATTTAGACTTTGGCGATCCAGGTTAGTGATTGCTTCCACAAGACAGAGCTGTGTTCCATGATGGTGGTACGGCATAGGGAATGCTGCAATTGGCTCCATACTCTGCCTGAAATGCTCCCTTCGGCCAACAAGTGGAATAAAGAAACCTGTAGAATTTTGTCATCTTTGGCATTGCATTGTTCAGAATTTTTATCTTCTTCATTCCATCTCGTACAAAAAGCTGCAATGAATGTGCAAAGCACTATGGCTGCTCAGGATAGATTCCACATCATCCTAGTTATCCATCATTGAGAGGTCAGTGTTTACATGTCACAATTAATCACCATGCCGTGGGGGTGGACACAGGCTTAAATTGAGCTTGGAGGATTACATCTGGATGCCCTTCCTAAAGGCCCACGTCAGATTCAAACCTACTGCCTCTGGCTCATCACTTCCTGAGGTGCACATTCTCTTTGGCTATCCAACATTAATAAATAAAAACTAAAAATATCCTCAGTTATCTCCTCCCATTCATTGCTGAGTTCCAGATTATCTTCACCATCGTCACTTTACAGTTGAAGCCAAATCAAATTAAACTATAAAGGGTTTATTTACAGACATTGTAATCTAGATTGTGTTTCATATTAAAGTTGTCAAATATCTCCTCAAATTTCTCACTTAATCTTTTTCCAGTGTGTGACCCTGAGAATAGTTTGAAACTCAAGAGAACTGTCTGCAGTCTTAGCCATTCTTTTTACATTTCCATGAAGTGGGCTGTTGCCCTTGTTCTATTTTTTATTTTATTTTAGATTCCGTTACTAGTCCCAAAAGGGGAAATTTGGAATTTTATGCATTTTAACCCATCCTATTGTATAGGAGCTCAGGGAGCAGTAAGGGGTTCAGTGTCTTGCTCAAGGACACCTTGAAATACTTTCTGCAGGACCGAGGATCAAACCTGTAACGTTCTGATTGCCAGACGACCAGTCTACCGGCTGAGCGAGGCCGCCCCAGAAAAAGCCATGCACAGCCTTGTCAGTCCAAATATCCACAATAACAGAGTCTGTAACGAATTTGGATTTTATCTTGGTCTCTTTGTTTGCTGCTAGATGGCTCAAACATCTGGTTACAATACTTTGACTTACTGGGTAGTGTTTCTCCGCTACCACTGACATGAAATTCTTGAAGCTAGGCTTGCCAATCAATAAAAGAGGCAGATTGCATAAAATGGTAAGGTCCTGTGTTATGAATTCAATAATGGCTTTCTGTCTGGGGAGGCCCTGCCTGTTTACTTGTATACCTCTTGTCTGAGTGAGGAAATAATCAAGGTTGCTCTGTCCCTCTACACTAGCCACAAAAGATATATTCTAAAAAAACGGAATATAGAAAGGGTGGCAAAAACTAGATATAAACTGTCAATCAGTGTAACAGGCAATATTTCTCACATTATTAAGTATGCAATAACTAACATATTTTTCACTAACAGTTAGAGTACAACCAAATTGTTTAGTTATACTGGTTTTCTGACAAGTGATAACATATAATCTATTGTAAATGAACACATCCCTCTAGCCTCTCAAAACCATAGTAATGATAACCTAATAAGCCTGCAATGTTCCTGGCCTATAACCTGCCTGTAGCCAACGTTAATAATTAACCTGGTCTTTCTCTACTTCAACTAAGAGCTTAATTGGGAATGACACTGGCACTGAATATGGAGCTGCCAGGCAAGAGGAGAAGTGGAGACCAAATAGATTTATCAATGTGGTGAGGGAGGATTTGCAGGTGGCTGGTGTGACAGGTTGATGTAACGGACAGGAAGAGATGGATGATCCACAACCCACAATGGGAGCAGCCACAAGGATTTACTTAATTTCTCTAGGTCTAATGTTAGCCAGCAGATGGTGGCAGTGGAATGCAGATAATTAGATTACCCAAACATTTTTATAGTTATGGCAAAGCCAACAATCTATGTGAACAAGCATGCCAAACAAACAAACACTCACTCATATTTTTTTAAATATTCAGTAAACGTCAGATAGCTGATGCTGAGCTAAACATGTTTGCTCAATCTCTATAGTAGCTAACTTTAACTTGACTAACATATCCTGGTGCGTTTTCAAGTGCCAGATAAAGTTTGGTGTGGCTGATCCAGCATCCTGTATTTTGATACTGCAGACATTGCATTAAGTGATTCTTTTTATTTTGGCCTTATGTGAAGTCATCAGAACCAAAGGTTATGAGAAATAGCACACCAGCAGTAGGTGTGCTTGCCATGGTGTAGTCATCTGTCACCACACACAACAGGTGCATAAGGTTATGCATGATAGGGGAGGGAATGATTTTCAGCTCATCAGACATTTCCTTAATGTTAATGTGCTAAAAAAACAGAATTAGAATAAAGTTTGCTAAATATATAGAAAAGTTGAGTGATGAAAATAGGTACCTGGGTGTGTTATTGCCTGCATCTGTGTCTGTAGTTGAGTGGGCTTTGTGGATGGCGGCCTACTTGGTCCTTTACCTTATCATAATCATGCAAGCCATTTGGAGACATAGTATCCCTAATATGTATATGTATGCCTCTGTGTGATCTTTGATTTTGCCTTTCTGTCAGCATCGTTTCAGGATGAGGGTTGGGATACCTACCCGAGTCCTGATCCTTTTGATGTGTCGTAACCTTGCCAGCCACTTGGAAGCATAAGCATCAGAGGGATTGGCCCTGTACTGATGCACCAAAGATGCCATCTGGAGAAAGAGGAAGACATGTGAGTGAGGTCTGTGTGTCTGCACATGAGTATAAATTCAAGAGTTTTAAGGGAGACACTTACATTTGCGTGTAGGGCCATCTGTCTAACCAGTAATGGCAGGTTGCGGTCGGAGACTATTTTTGCCACCGTTGTGTCCACCAATCCCTCAAGGTCTGACAGACAGTGAGAAAAAGAAAATCAAAATGAATAGAATAGGAGCAAAACATGGGCAAAGAATTTCAATACCTGCTCTTCACCCGATCACTGGGTGAGAAATGATGACTAGCCTTATAATTGAAGTGAGCAGGAATCACTGTAATCCCAGTTTCATAGTGAACAGACCCATATAACTCCATGAAGGCATAACAGCCCCCCCCCAAAAAAATATAGCTGCATAACTATTTACGAACAGTCGAAAAATACAGCTTTGCTAGCACCTTACGCAAAGGTTGTTGATTCTTTGACTGGCTAAGTTTACAGCATAGCCTCTGTTTGTATTGGAAAGTTTTGAGCTACAGATGCACAACATGATCTTAAGGTCAGAAAAAAATCCTTTTCCAGGCCTATCTTAATTCATGAATGGTGTCCGACCACATCTTTTAAACAGATTTGAGGTTAGTTGAGGTTAGTTGACATGAATCGCTTGCTACAATCAACATTGTCTATTACTACCATTGTGCCATTACTTACCCAGACTAATTTTATCACCTATGGCGAATGGACTTAGACTTATTTTTATATATTAGAGCTTTTCTAGTCTATTGGCCAGTCAATACGCTTTACAATCAGTACCACACATCTACTCAAGCATGAGGATGGATTAAGGCTGTATGTCCTTTTCCTGAGGCTCCACAGTGGGATTGAACTCACTATTCCTGACTTGGAGGCACACGCTCTACTGCTGAGGCACTGTGGCCATATGACTACTATTATACCCTTTTACTGTGTACACCTGACATGGTATACATTCTGATGGCTATGATAACGTGCAACTGGTTTCACCTATAATTATCTCTTGATGAGTTATAGCACACTTGCACTAGACATATGACAAATATGTTCCTAGCTATGATATGTTCACTATTTAGCACTCTGTGCGTAAGTTCACACCCGGCATTAGAATGCATGCATGGAATGCAACCACGTGGGTCTTGAGTGACCACTTATGATCAGATCTCACTTCCCCATTCTATATGCAAATCGACATGGACGTCACTGTGGTGGGGTGGTGGTGGTTTAATCTCAGCTGCAAGTGGAATGCATCCCAGGGCAATTCTGGATGTGGCCTGGGTGATTGGATCTCCCAATGTATTGAGGATTCATCGGGTAAACTCACATCTGTACTTAAGCTCTGCACTTGTGACCGGATCACCCAAGACGCATGTGTACTGGAAATTCTTATAATAAAATACTCTTGTGTAAAGTTCTCTTGTGTATCAACCTTACACAATGCATGTCTCAGACAGAGTACAATTTCACCCTTATCTGTCTCTATACAATCAACCCAGTTCTTATTTCATCTTATTCTGTAACTTTTTCTAATTTGTCCTGTCATCTGTACTTTTGCAGAGCTTGAAATTGTGCTTTCAGTGGTCATCTGCTCAGCAGCAGTTGGCAGCAGTTACTTGTGCTTATCTGCTCACTTCCCTACTGCCAAGGTGTTGCTTTCTGATTAAGCAGTCATTCCTGTTGACTTTGTCACAAAATGTCAAGACAATGATGCATTTTTTTAAATGACACACAATAATGTTGGATCTAAACAACCTCTATGATGCCTGTTGTTAATACTCAACTCTTAATTGTTAACTCTCTTAAACATCGCTTTGGATAAAAACATCTTGTAAAATAAGAAAATGTAACAGAAATATTTGATCTTACCTTTGCGACACTGGAGGGTGACGAGGTTACATTCATAGTCCAGGGGTTTAATTACAACTTCAACAAAGCTAAATTGACCCTGTCAGGAAAAGAAATGAAAGCCAATGAGTGCTTGTCTGCCCTTTGCAATGGGAGCTGTCAATCTGTTCATCCTTGACAATTAAAGGCTGTAATACTGGCAGTTTTGGATTAAATTATGGGTGAATAAAGAATCTCATTAATATAGAGCTTTGATCTGTACTTTATCTCACCATTGTCAAAATGACAAAGCCCGAGTTGGAGCTTCTTACATTTTATGTATCTATATGCCATCGTATTTTCATAAACTTTTTAATAATTGTTCCTCTCACCAGCATGTATAATTTGAAAGATATCAAGATGGCACGTTTACTGATACTGAAACTTTTTTAAAATTGAGTGTGTGTGCGTCTGTGTGTGTGCGGACTCATGTGTACCTTTATGGTGCCCAATTTGTACTCCTCTCCAGAGTCGTTGTATACAACCATAACAAAATCATTGCCAATGTGACGCTTTTTGTTACAGCAGCCCCTGTCACTCTCCCTGTTTGGCATCAACGTGGCTATGTGGAAAATAGCTGCAAACACATTTATAAATTACAAACGATGAAATAAACAGCATACACTCTTCTAAGATATCACAATATAAAAACATGTTGTACTAACACACCCCCACCCACACACACACCCACAGACACACACACACACACACACACTACCCTGCATGATGTCATCGTGCCAGCAGTAGGTGAATTCTCCATCATCCCCGTACTGGTCTAGTCCACCAAGAAAGATTTGGTCAGGGTCACAATCTTTTAAGTGGATTAATTTTCCAAGGCCTGTCAAGAAGGCAGCGTATCTGTTGGAGCCATATTCATTGGAAAGTATGGCCACCTCATTGTTCACCTGGTGGTGGGGATGGGGGGGTAAAGAGTTGAGGATAGACAGTCACTCAGTAGTTCCACTGATGATAACATTCACTGATAAAACTTTCTAGATTTTAGTCAAGTGGTGTTTTGTGTGTTTGTGTGTGTGTGTGTCTGTGTAATACAAGCACCTTATTTTTACTTGCAGTCACACCCATGAATTGACTAAAGGAAAAAATACCAATGCCGACAATTTTGGGGCCGCAGTGGCTCAGCGGTAGAGCATGCACCTCAAAGTCAGGCATAGCAGTTTCAATCCCATCATAGGGCATCAGGAAAAGGGCATCTGGCCTTAACCCTCTGTGCTCAGTAAATCTGAGGCATACATTGTTGAGTGCTTTGAGGGATCACTAGACTTGAAAAGCGCTATGTAAGACTAAGTCAATTTTCTAATTACCATTTCTTTTCAAGCAGTCAAGGATCTCATTAAGGTGAATAATCAAAATGAGGTTAACAGTTAAAACCAATGATTGATCAGTAGTTTCATATTTGACCAGGATCAGTTGAAGTGATTTCGTGGACACTATGGATTGCTATTTGAAAGTTTGGGAATAGCCTACTTTCAGCTGATACTAATGAAGTAACTTAGATGAGTGATGAAATGTTTCCCCCACTAAACTCCACACGTGCCGATGAAAGCAGGAAGCAGTTCAGTGTCTTGCTCAAGCAAACCTCGGCATGCTGTCTGCAACCGGGGAATGAACCACTATTCTCCCATCACTAGATAACCACCCTTACAACTGAGCTATCCTACCCCTATATAGTAATTTTATAGTCTAGTGATCACTCAAAGTGCATTACAATGCATGCCTCACATTTACTAAACATAAGGATGAAGGCTGGATGCCCTGCGCTAGATCAAACTTGTGATGCCTGACTTGGAGGCATACATTCTATTGCTGGGCTACCACTAGGCTATGGATCTTCAAATGAATGGTCAGCCTTGATAAGATTCAATATGACTTCTTTTATAAAGATTCCAAACCACATCCCCATGTGAAAATAGTAGCAGATGTAAAAGGGATGTTACAACAGACTGGGCGAGGCCAAACCTAAAGTAAAAGGTCTCTCTATAGAGATCCTTTCCAAGTTTTCTTCATTGGCAAAAACAAACAATTTAAATGGATGTACTTTGACAGGTGCAATTGCCCCCAAGGGTTATATTATAGCCCATTTTGTGGCTGATGACAAATAATGTTATCCCCATTAGTAATTTAGACTCCAAATAATCGGAAAATGGGGCCGAGGATAAAAAATACAGGAATTACTCTTTGATCCGATTAAAAATTAATTTCTAGCTTGCATGAAAACACAGCCATTTGGACTTGGACTTTTGTGCCCTCTCACCTGCCCAGCTCCAACAAACACCACTCCAATCTTATGGGTGTCGTAAGGTGGCATCTGGTCGAGTACCTTCACAGCACGCTCAATCACCTACCCCCAGAAGACACAGGTTACATTCAGTACATGCAGAAACAGAGTCCATATCCCAGTAGGATGAATGGGGCAACAGACTGACCTGGGTTTTTGGCAGCAGCAGGGGTTTGTTGGCCTCATTCCCAAAGAATGGAGAGTGATAAAGCTGAAGAAACACAAAACTAGAAGCAGAGAGAGAGAGCAAGAGAGAGAGAGAGTGAGCAAGAGAGAGTTATGTGGATGTGGATGGGTTAGTGCCAATGTGATTTTCAAATATCTGCACCTCTATAGCACTCAGCATTTCCCCTAATAATGGTCTATTTGTGGGTGGGGTGATGAGGTGTAGGTATGCTGTGAGCCCATTCTCATTCCCGATGTGTTTTATATGAAGCTTTGACAAAATGAGCAGTGTGGTGGTGCAGCAGTGAGCACTATTGCCTCAGCAAGAAACTCCTGGTTTAAATTCCGTACTAGGTCTTTACTGTTTGGAGTTTGTATGTTCTCCCCATGTCTGTATGAGTTTTCTCCAGGTGTACAAGTTTCCTCACACCATAAAATATATATTTTTTTAAAACATGCAGGGACTGAAGATACAAATCAGTTTAAAGCTATAATCTTTGTGACAATATCAAAAGCTGGTTTCTTGTGAAAAACATTTCATGGTATCAGTGTATGTACAAGACACCCTCATACATCTATATAGCACAGGACCACGTATTAAGATTAATGTACCTCCCTACCTAACCTTAACCCTAAAGTTAAGTTCTACCTAAGCTTAAGCCTAAACATAACCTGTACTTAACCTTAATTTCCTTCATATATTATATATTAATATACAATATTGTGTATCAATCACAAGCAAGGTGAATCGGTTCAACTGGATCAGAAGTTCATTCAGAAACATTTCATCACTCAAATAGGTGACAACTTTGGTCTGAGCAGACTGCAAGCATACCCCCCTTATAAACAATACATTGATACCACAACAAAAGGTGGGATTCTTATGTAAGTTGGGTCATTGATTGCACATTCAGTGGTCATGAGCACCATTCAGAAAGGATTGGGGTAATATTTGTAATCACAGCATTGTAAGAAGATGACAGATGTACTCTCAGGCCACCACCCCTAATCTAGTTGAAGCGATTCACCTTTTTTGTGATTCCCTTACCTGGATTACTGAGCATGCATCAAGATATTATACGTAAATACTAATATATTAAATATAATAAATCTCTTGGCATCTAGCGCTGCCTAAAGAAGGTTAACATCAGAGTCTATTGAACAACCAGTATATATTAATTCAGTCACAGAGGGATATCTTAGACATAGACATGCATGATGCATTTGTCAATGCATGTTATTAATAATCTTATTAATAGTGAAGAAATGCCATGTTCACTTTTATTCCATTTTCTTTTCAACCCTAGAGTGCCGTTTACTTTCCATGATTCAGTTTCACTGTGATAATTATGTTCTTTAGCAAAGGAACCTGTTGTTTAATAAAAATAGATTTTACTCATGATAGGTCACTTGCACTCACTGAAACTTTATACTGTGTAGAATACTAAGAAGTCTTTAAGAGAAAATAAATACTGAATTTGAAGCATGATATACTGTAGTCAATGTGTTATAAGACATTTACTGTGATCTGGTGCACACTGAAAGACCAGATAGTGTGTACCATCTGCACTGTCAACAGCACTACATGTCTCTTCCAAAATGTATCATGAGAAAGACGCATTGGCAAAATAATAATTTGAGATTGGCAAATTCATTTTGAAAATTTGTAATTCCATGGTACAGTAAAATTGAATTTGGTTGACTGGGAGTTCTCCTTTTAATTGAAAATTTTCTTTCTCACATTTCACTATTGACAGGGGGATTAGAGGGTGGGATTCACAATTAGTGGATTCTGTTTTTAAACTTCAAGTGTGTCGCGACTGCAAATATGATATGCGTGTAATACCTTGGGCTAAGTCCAGAGATCTTCTCCGCATTGCCTGCTCCAGATCTGCTGTGGTAGGAGTCCCTCTCTGTTCTCCTCTCTCTCCTTGAGGAGGGGGCTGACACAGAGATGGTGTGACCCCGCGGACGGTGGCCTCCGCTGGGGGAGATGGGTCCAGAATGGGTGGGGGCTGCTGGGAACTCCAACCTCATCCTTGCTCCCCCACTCTGTGACAATGCCACCCCTGGGGCTTCCCCTGCATGATTGTGACTGCCTAGTCCATTCACCTCTCCTCCACCTTCTTCCTCCACCTTATCTTTTTCCTGATGGGGAGGCTGGGATTGGGGCTTGCCATCTGAAGGTGCTCGCTGTCTAGGCGTGTCTCCTACTCCAGTTCCTGACTCTATGACAGCCTTAGAGAAGGCCTCTGGTAATGTCTGTA
This sequence comes from Regalecus glesne, assembly GCA_900302585.1. Taxonomy (NCBI): domain Eukaryota; kingdom Metazoa; phylum Chordata; class Actinopteri; order Lampriformes; family Regalecidae; genus Regalecus; species Regalecus glesne. The sequence continues at coordinate 2,893 of OMLC01101901.1, read as the reverse complement.
GCTCAGGGGAAGAGCTAGACTTGTTCAGTCCCTGGCCCTGAGACTGAGTGTGGTTCTGAAAGGGAAGCTCAGGCCCCTGGCTCCCTGGGGTGGAGGGTCCCAGAGTGGGCTGATCAATTGGAATAGCTCCTTCACTCACTTCCTCCAGAGTAGACTTTTCATCATCCTGACTGGACGTGGAAGAGGACTAAATAGCAGAAAAATGAAAAGCAGTTGGAAACACTTAAAACAAAGCAGGACAAAAAATATGTTTGGAGTTTCAGCAAATCCCCATGTCGTTTTTTTGACCTACCCTGCTAAGGGTTCCTGGTGGTGGTGTCTTAGTGAACTTTTGGGCTGACATGAAGATGGGTTCTGAGGCTATCGCTTCAAACTCCTCACTCTCTGGCCAATCAGAGGGGGTGTATGCTGCGGTGACCCCTGAGGCTTCCTCACGCACCACCACAGAATCTATGACAGAATAAGGTGAAAACCATACAAGTAAAGCAGCGATCAATGTCAAAAACAAAAAAATGCCCACAGTTACAAACCTACAGTCTCATCAACACACACATGCAAATGAGAGTTGAGCGCAAATTTCATTTCATTATACAATCATATCACAACACAACAAAGACTATATAACTATTAGGCACATTTCAAACATACATAAAAGTTATATCATAGTAAATAATAATTTTGACACTGCACACAGACACACACACTTTACACTGGGTCCAAATGACAGGAATTCTAAAATCTAACCCAGCACCTTTGAAGAAAAAATAAATAAATCACACCAGAAGGTACAAGAGAATCAGATCAGCACAGACATTTATCTGAAGGTGATCAGACAAACTTGGCCGAGGACAGACTCACAAATATGCATATGAGCATGTTCACAAGCAGACATAAAAAGCATGACATATACCCAAGCTAGAAACATAGATCAGGCACACACGCACACATCAGTGCAAAGGTGGTCAGGCGGAATCCATTCATTCCAGGCTTATTGAATAGTGGCAGCTATCATCCATTTGATTTTTTGCAAAACACATGCTTCTTTTCATTTAGTTATCTGAGCATAAACATGTTGCCTTTACTCCAACATCAGCCCAGACTGAACCCCTTCAACAAAGAAAAAACAGATTGTGCAGGCGAGGTAGTGCCAAATCCATTTCGCTCCTTTAAGATTCGATGTCTTGCATGGATTGACAATAAAATGAGGTTAGTATGCTACGCTTGAATGGTGTCTGGGCTTTCTGTTGAGAACAGACGGTCAAATCATAGGTTAAAAGTCAACCCTGGAGTATGTTCAGGAAGACAAGTGTTAAGAAGTCACAAGAGAGTCAGAAAGGAAAATCAAAGAAAATCTTGAAAGTCAAACATCATTAACATTCCTTGGCTATTGGTTCATCCTGGTGTCAGTTGGCTGGTTAAGAGCTATGATTGGTTTGTGTGTTGGTTTAATTGACAAAGCATCTCTCCCACAGAAGTAGCTGTGGAAGAGCCTCCCATCCCATGTTAGAAAAATCGATGAAGAAACCAGAGATGTAGTTTTCCTTCACTTGCACAAATTTGGTAGATTAAATAGTAGTTTGGTAATTAATTTAGCCGTATTTGCACACCACATTATATGATCAGTCACATGAGAAAGAGTGCAAGTAGCCTATAAAAGATGCAAAGAAGTTCACAATTACAGTAACGTCTCTTACAGATACACTAAAGTTTTGAAAATGGTAAACTTCCTTGGCTATGAAACATGGTGCAGTTCCTTAAATTCTATCACAATATGTAAGGTTGTAGGAGTTCTTCTACACAGATTTGAGCGGAAAATGGAAGTGATGTTATGTATGCCACATGTTTATAATGGAGAGGAAAGAGCATTATGTCACATCCAATTTATGTGCATAAACTGTTGCATTGTGCAAGTGACAGGAAAAAACTACAACACGGGATGGCTGAAGGGCTGGAAAGGGGAGGAGGCCACAAATGTGGTAGACGGTACCTGCCCAGGAAATGCTCCTGTGCAACCTGCTGGGGGCTGGGGGGGCAGAGCCCAGGCCAAGTGACCAGAGAGAGCCTCCCACTGCAGGTGGGAAGTCAATGGAGAGAGTAAGCCCACGATGTCACACAATAGACTGTAGCCAACCAGATACCAATGTAGTGTAGATGAGGAAAAACATGGAAATAAGCCAATCAGACCAAGAGAGGAAAAAAGACAAAATGTTCAAAAATAAAGTCAGATTAAAGATTTACATTGCCCAGAAGGAGAAAAAAGATTGAAAGAGTGAGAGGCAGAAGATGACAAAAGATTAAAAAGAAGTTGAGGGAGAGCAGCAAAAAAACAGGACACATCACTGACAAAAGGGTATCTCTAAAATAACATGGATGCATGAATAAAATTCCAAATAATAAAATAAACTAAAAAAATATTCCGAATGCCTTGAATGTGCAATAAATTGATTATACATGTTTTTAACCCTTTATGCCTTCAAAAGCTTTGGTGCAAGAATGACTTCACAACATCTAGCCATGCGCTCAAGTAATGGTGGCACTTCTATTTTTTCCAACCAGAGCTTTGCTTGACAAATTCCTAGTAAGTCAAACACTAGAGGGGAACATCCATCCATCCATCCATCATCAACCGCTTATCCGGTGTTGGGTCGCGGAGGTAGCAGATTTCAGCCGGAACCTCCAAGCTTTCCTTTCCCTTGCAACATCCACTAGCTCTGATTGGGGGATCTCAAAGCGTTCCCAGGCCAGTGTGGAGATAAAATCCCTCCATCTAGTCCTCGGTCTACCCCGTGGCCTTCTTCCAGCTGGACGTGCCTGAAAAACTTCTTTTGGGAGGCGATCAGGTGGCATCCTTACTAGATGCCCGAACCACCTCAACTGGCTCCTTTCTATTTGT
>OMLC01101900.1:0-18323 GCA_900302585.1 Regalecus glesne | reverse complement strand
TAGCAGTGAAGGCAAAGGGTCTCAGCGGACTAGAACCAAGCAACGGAAGCTAGCATTAGGGACGTGGAATGTCACCTCCTTGGGGGGCAAGGAGCCAGAGCTTGTGAGGGAGGTGGAACTGTACCAATTAGATCTGGTGGGGCTCATCTCTACTCACAGCATTGGATTTGGAACCAAGGTCTTAGATAGAGGTTGGACTTTATACTTCTCAGGAGTTACCCAAGGTGAGAGATGCCAGGCAGGTACTCAAAAGTCCCCGGCTGAGGGCCACTGTATTGAAATTTAACCCTGTGGATGAAAGAGTCATGTCCCTACGCTTTAGGATTATAGGAGGAGCAACTCTGGCTGTTGTCTGTGTCTATGCATCAAACAGTACTTCAGAGTATTCAACCTTTTTGGAGACCCTGGATGGAGTCCTGAATGGAGCTCCTGTAGGGACTCTATCATTTTACTGGGAGACTTCAATGTACATGTGGGTAATGATGGAGACACTTGGAGGGGTGTGATTGGGAAGAACGGCCTTCCTGATTTGAACCCAAGTGGTGCTTTATTGTTGGACTTTTGTGCGAGTCATGGATTGTCCATAACAAACACCATGTTGGAACATAAGGATGCTCATAAGTGTACATGGTACCAGAGCACCTTAGGGCAAAAATCAATGATAGATTTTGTAATTGTATCATGTGATTTAATGCCACTTATTTTTGACACTCGGGGGAAGAGAGGAGCAGAGCTGTCAACTGACCATCATCTAGTGGTGAGTTGGGTCAGGTGGAGAGGGAAGCCTCAGGACAGACCTGGTAAGCCCAAACGTATAGTGCGGGTGAACTGGGAACGCTTGGAGGAGGACTCTGTCAAGAAGACCTTTAACTCGCACCTACAGCAGAGTTTTTCTGGCCTCCCTGTAGAGGTTGGGGACATTGAACCGGAGTGGACTATGTTCAAAGCTTCCATTGCTGAAGCTGCAACTGTGAGCTGTGGTCTCAAGGTCATAGGTGCCTCAAGGGGTGGTAACTCAAGAACACACTGGTGGACACCAGCAGTTAGGGAAGCTGTCCGACTGAAGAAGGAGGCCTTCCGGGATAAGTTATCCCAGGAGACTCCAGAGACAGTTGCAAGGTACAAACAGGCCCGAAGGACGGCAGCCTCAGTAGTGAAAGAGGCAAAGCAGCGAGTGTGGGAGGAATTTGGGGAAGCCATGGAGAAGGACTTTAGGTCAGCACCAAAGCACTTCTGGAAAACCATCCGGTACCTCAGGAGGGGAAAACGGGGAACTGTCCAAGCTGTTTATAGTAAGGATGGGATGCTGTTGAGCTCAACTGAGGAGGTAATTGGACGATGGAAGGAACACTTTGTGGAACTCCTGAACCCAACTAACCCACCCTCTAGGATAGAGACAGAGCTGGGGGATGATGGAGGGTCAACATCAATATCCCTGGAGGAGGTCACTGAGGTAGTCAAAAAACTCCACAGTGGTAAAGCCCCAGGGATTGATGAGATCCATCCAGAGATGCTGAAGGCTTTGGGTGTTGAGGGACTGTCATGGATGACACGTCTCTTCAACATTGCCTGGAATTCTGGGACAGTGCCTAAAGAGTGGCAGACAGGGGTGGTGGTCTCAGTGTTCAAAAAAGGGGAGCAGAGGGTGTGTGGTAATTACAGACGCATCACATTACTCAATAGGGGAGGCATGGCTCAGTGGGTAGAGCGGTCGGCTGGCAATCGGAAGGTTGCAGGTTAGATCCCGGGTCCTGCAGAGATGCGTGTCGAGGTGTCCTTGAGCAAGACACTGTTCCCCTAACTGCTCTGCCCTGTGATAGACTGGCGACCTATACAGGGTGTACCCTGCCTCTCGCCCAATGAGAACGGAGATAGGCTCCAGTTCCCCCGCAACACGATTTCGGATAAGCGGTTGACAATGGATGGATGGATGGATCACATTACTCAGCCTCCCTGGAAAGGTCTACTCTAAAGTGCTGGAAAGGAGGGTCCGGCCAGTAGTAGAACCACAGATTGAGGAGGAACAATGTGGATTCCATCCTGGTCGTGGAACAACAGACCATCTCTTTACGCTTGCAAGGATCCTGGAGGGGGCCTGGGAGTATGCCCATCCAGTCTACATGTGTTTTGTAGATCTGGAGAAGGCTTATGACCGAGTCCCCCGGGAAATATTGTGGGATGTTCTTAGGGAGTATAAGATAAGAGGGTCACTACTCAGGGGCATCCGATCTCTCTATACCCAAAGTGAGAGTTGTGTCAGAGTTCTGGGTAGAAAGTCAGACTCTTTCCCAGTAGGGGTTGGTCTCCGTCAGGGTTGCTCCTTATCACCTATCCTGTTTGTGATCTTCATGGACAGGATCTCAAGGCGTAGTCATGGAAGAGAGGGGTTGCAATTCGGTGAACTTATGATTAAATCCCTGCTTTTTGCAGATGATGTGGTTCTGTTGACATAATCAGTCTCTGACCTCCAACATTCACTGGTTCAGTTCACAGCTGAGTGTGAAGCAGCTGGAATGAGGATTAGTACCTCTAAATCTGAGACCATGGTTCTAAGCAGGACACCAGAGGATTGTCCAATCCAAGTAGGCAATGAGTCCTTACCCCAAGTGAGGAAGTTCAAGTATCTCGGGGTCTTGTTCTCAAGTGAGGGGAGAATGGAGCATGAGTTGGACCGGAGAATTGGAGCTGCTGGAGCAGTATTGCGCTCCCTTTACCAAACCATCATTACCAAGAGAGAGCTGAAAGCTTGGTCATGACTGAAAGAACAAGATCACAGATACAAGAAGCTGAGATGAGGTTTCTTAGGAGGGTGTCTGGTGTCTCCCTTAGAGATAGGGTGAGAAGCTCAGACATACGTGAGGGACTCGGAGTAGAGCCACTGGTCCTACAAATAGAAAGGAGCCAGTTGAGGTGGTTCGGGCATCTAGTAAGGATGCCACCTGATCGCCTCCCAAAGGAGGTTTTTCAGGCACGTCCAGCTGGGAGAAGGCCACGGGGTAGACCAAGGACCAGATGGAGGGATTATATCTCCACACTGGCCTGGGAACGCCTTGAGATCCCCCAATCAAAGCCAGTGGATGTTGCAAAGAAAAGGAAACCTTGGAGGTCCCGGCTGAAATCTGCTACCTCCGCGACCCGACACCGGATAAGCGGTTGACGATGGATGGACTATATATTGAGATAACTGTAGTTTGCGTTTTGCTCACAACATGGATAGTCGGGTATACCATTATTCTTGTGTCCTCGTTCATGCAACATGGTATCAGAAGTGGCTTAGCTGTTAATACAAGTGGCAAATTGACAGCTAATGGACAGTTTATCAGCATGAGTGCATACACACATTTCATTGTTGTTTTTTTGTGTGTTTTCACTGGCTAAGTAGAGCACTACTAGCTAGCGCTACCAGCTAACTAGCTAGCTTCAGGTCCGTGGCTAACCGATGTTATGTTTGTTGACAAGATGGCATTCAACCACACGATTCCCCCTCCCGGTCCAAGGAAACTCAGTGGAGACGGGAGCATAAACTGGGACATCTTCAGGTCTGAATTTGTAGTTTACAGTTTGGCGGTGGACTTGGTATAGGCATCTTCAGCAATCCAAGCAGCTACTATGAGGAGTTTGTTGGGGCCAGAATGTTGACATGTGTATGAGCACAACCTACAGTGGACGGTGGAGGAGCGCAGCATTGTGAAGATCATTCTGGATAAGTTAGAGTTCTTCAAACCAGCCAAGAACATAATATTTGAGTGATATGTCTTTGGCTGCTACAAACAGGAGGGTGGTGAGTCCATTTACAATTTTCTTACCCACTTGAGGGAATAAGGCGGCAACATGTGACTGGGGCTCTCAGGGACGAGTTGATAAGGGACAAAATACTACTTGGCATTGACACTGAGGGCACATGTAGACAGCTGTTGAGAGAGAAAGGTCTGACACTGGCTACATCCATAGAAATATGCAGAGCTGAGGGACATGACACTGAGGTCCACGGAACAAGAAAGGCCACATACCGACAGCGTCAATACAGCTTTCAGACCAAAAACTCCCCCCAAGCCACAGGGAATCAGCAGAGAAAGTACAACCCACCCAAAACCCCGGCCATGGTGAGTGTCTCTGCATGCAGATACTGCGCTGTGACACATGGGATAGGACAAGGGCAATGTCCTGTTTACGGAAAGGTGTGCAAAGCCTGTGGTACAGCCAACCACTTTGCTCACGTTTGCTTAAAAACCAAGGGATCGTAGGCACATGCACATGCACATGTGCACTCCATGGAAAATCCAATACCAGTTCAGGAAACAGATGGTAGCAGAGATGATCTCTTCTCAACAGAATGCATCAAGGCCATAGGCGCCAAAGGAAAAAGTGGTTTGTCGCTCTCTAACTGAATGACGATAAGCAAAACTGCCAGCGAAACCCGGGAGCAACATGTGATGAAATGAGCCTGAAAGACAAGATGTGAATCGCAGCACAAGAAAAACTCATGCCAAGCAGCAATAAGCTCAAGCTCTACTCAGGTCAATTGATGACCTCCATGGGGGTGACAGAGTGTGTTGTGCGGAACCACAGACAGCTCTTAGAGTTGGAGATAGTTGAAACCAGTCAGCCGCCCCTGCTTTCGGGGTCTACATGCAAGCGCCTCGGACTTATGCAGTTCACCATCCCAGCAGGCCTGAATGCGGTGGACAGTAGTACCCAGGCTCGGCCTTTGAAAAGGGAGGCTCTCATCAGAAGGTATCAGGATGCCTTCATTGCGCCAGTAGAATCCATTCCAGGGGTGGGGCACTCTCAGCTAAACGCCGCAGTTCGGCCAGTCCAGAGTGCCCCCCACAACGTCCCAGTTGGCATGAGAGCGACAGTGAAAGCTCGGTTTGAGAAATACAAGGCAGAGGAACACATTACTTCAGTCACAGAGCCGACTGACTAGATCAGCAACATGGTGATCATCAGGAAACCAGACAAGTTGCGGATATGTATCAATCCAAACCACCTCAACCAGGTTCTGCTGCGGTCACACAATATCATGGTCACTCTTGAAGACATACTCTACAAGCTCCCCAAGGCTAGGATCTTCAACCTGGTGGACGCAAGGGATGCCTTTCTCCAGTGCAGACTGGATGAGCCAAGCAGCTACATGGGTGTCCAAAAGGACACCCTAGGGACGCAAGCGCTGGTTGAAGCTTCCCCTTGGCATCTTGGAGGCCCCAAAGGTGTACCAATAGAAACAAGCTCCTACTGGGACTCAGTGGAGTGGCGCCCATTGCAGACAACATCCTCACCGTGGACTATAGGGCTACAGATGAAGAGGCAGGGCGTGACCATGACACAAAGCTGCTGGCCCTCATGGACAGATGTCGACAGGTTGAACTAAGGCCCGCCATAAAGAAGCTCCTGTTCAAAGCGCCTGAGATTAACTTTCACGGCCACATTCTGTGGTCAAAGGGACTGAAAGTGAAGGCGGTCATAGACATCAGTGGTTCCTTGGCTTTGTGACGTACCTGGCCAAGTTTCTCCCACGCCTTTCAGAGGTCTGCGGGCCACTGAGAAGGCTCATGGATAAGGATGCAATGTGGCACTGGCTTCCCTAACATGACAGAGCAGTGAAGGAAGTGAAGGAGGTGGTGACTACAACACCTGTGCTGCGTTACTACGATGGGACAAACACGGTGATAGTCCAGAGTGACTCTAGCCAGCATGGCCTGGGCTACATCCTGTTGCAGGAGGGCCAGCCTGTTGCATTCACTTCGAGGGCTCTCACACCAACATAACAGAATTATGCCCAAATTAAGAAGGAATGGGAGGGGTGGCATGGCTTAGTGGGTAGAGTGGTTGCCTGGTGATGAGACGGTTAAAGGTTTGATCCCCGGTCCTGCAAAGAAGCGTGTCGAGGTGTCCTTGATCAAGACACAGTTCCCCTAACTGCTCTGCCCTATGATAGACTGGCAACCTATACAGGGTGTACCCCGTCTTTTGCCCTACAAGAACAGAGATGGGCTCCAGTTCCCCCATGACACGATTTCGGATTGACGATGGATGGATATATTCAAGAAGGAATGCCTCAGCATTATATCCATATGCCAATGCTTTCATCAGTACATGTATGGGCGCAACAACATCTTTTTTGAAACGGATCATAAGCCCCATGTTGGCATATTCAGCAGGCCACTGCTGAATTCCCTGAAACGCCTACAGAGTATGCTGCTGTCTCTACAGGACTACAATCTCACAGTTGTATACAAGCCCGGCCCAGAGATGTATGTAAGTGACATGCTTAGCAGGGCCACGGTGGTGGACACAGGCGCAAGCTCCAGGCTTGGTGTGCACACACTCTGCAGCCTGGAAACAGAACAGAGAGATGTAGAGCATGTCAACTAGGCCGACTATCTCAATGTAACAGACAAGAAACTCATACAAATATGACTGCATACTGAGAAAGGCAAGCAGCTCCTGGCACTGAAGTCAGGGACACTGAGGGGCAGGACTGACCTCAAAGAAGAGGCCAATCTGGAGGTGAGAGAATATTAGGCATACAAGGAGGAGCTCAGTGTTCAACATGGAGTGCCATTCAGAGGAGACAGGGTTGTAATCCCTTGCCTGCTACAGGCAAGCGCTCGACACGCTTTACTGGCCAGGGCTGCGAGCTGACATCATAGACGTTGTAGGCAAGTGCACAGTCTGCAATGAGTATGCCATTGATAAAGGAGAAAAAGTCAATGATGTCCAATGAGCTGCCTCACACCCATGGCAGATAGTTAGCACTGACATCTTCCAACAGAATGACAAAATACTTTCTCCTGATAGTCAATCTTTACTCAGGATTCTGGGAGATCAACCTCGTCCAAGATCTCTCGGCCAAGACCACAATCAAATGCTGCAAAATACAGTTTGCTCACCATGGGTAGCCTGATCAGGTTATATCCGAAACAGGTCTCAGTTTTCATGCCACCTGCTCAAGCAGTTGGCAGCAGAGTGGGAGTTTGAACACATCACCTCTTCTCCACATCATCCCAAAGCCAATGGCAAAACTGAAGCTGCAGTCAAGATAGCAAAGAACTTGTGCAAAAAAAAAAACACATCGTGAGAGCAAGAATGCCTGGAAAGCAATCCTACAGTGACGCAGTACACCAATGGAAGGCATGGACAGCAGCCTGGCGCGGTGCGTGATGTCCAGGTGTCTTAAGGCAGCGTTGGCCAACAAGCTGTTGGAACGTGTGGGGGATCTGGAGTGTTGGAGAAGCTGCGCTCATGGAGGCAGGTCTCCAAAACAAGCTATGACAGCTCAGCAAAGGAATTACCAGCGCTCACAGTAGGTCAAGCGGTGCGAATGAGGCCATTGCCTGGTGACCAGACAGGCATCTGGAGACAGGGATCCTGCGTGCAGAGGGTTGCCCCACGGTCCTATCTGGTCGAGGTACAGGGGTTGCTATACCGCTGAAACAGATTTGATCTTCTGATGGCAGTTAACTATGCCACAGAACTCAGACAATCATGTGGAGAGTAGCATGCTGAGGAAGGGGGCCCCCATGAACCAGAGGGGGCCAGAGGGACTGATCAAGGAGCTGGGTGGTCATGCGGCATGCACTACCCCACTCAGGCATGCCAACAGCCTAGTTACTGTTCCAATGTCCAGACCAACAAGGCCCCCAGCTACGTCACGTTATGGTCGGCTGACCAGGGCACCAGAAATACTTGATTTCTAGTTTGAATAATTGGCCATCAGGGCTTTTTGTCTTTTGCACAAAATTTACGAAAATTGTATTGTGTTTATTGCCAATATGATGGAATATGTTATTTTGTTTCATATTCAATAGGTCTCAGTTCTATGCCTCAGTTGTTGTGGCAGTCTAAATTTCATTAAGAAAAAGGAAGATGTTACATGATGCATTACTGCAACTTGCTGGGAGATTATTGTCAGTGCTAGATGTTGAGATTACCCACTGTACCTTGGGTTTTGCCACAACATCAATAGGTCAAGTATACCAGCAATCTTGTGTCCTCGTTCATGCAACAACATGTTTGGCAGTTTTCTGAAATTGACTGAATGAACACGCCTCTGATGAGCATGTTCATGTTCTTCTTAAAGTTTAGTGCGTTTACACAACTCTTTCAAATGGTGCATATTAATTTTACGCATACTATGATTGGAAAAATCAGCAGCTTAAATGACATGTGATTTATTTAAACTTTGAACATGAAATGGATGAATTACTTTTACAATACAGGCCCCCCAAAAATGTTGAAAATAGATTCAGTGATTATAATAGATGTACTGCGGCTGAGCTCCAACTGATGACATGCTGGAGCTGAGCCTGGACAGCTCCGTCCCAATTTAACCCTTGGTCTTACCTGTCATCATGAAAAGTTTTTTTTAAAAATTCTAATAAATAATGATAAAATGAATAAATATTTACTTTTCTGTAGTTATATGACCAATAAATGTGATTTCTGTATGAGTCCGATAATTTTAGAATCAAAATTGCTGAATTTGCGTTTTTCCTTTTCGTGATGTTATGATTCAATAACATTTGAGTTCCAGTTTCCAGCGTGTCCTGTAGAGTTGAACATGAAGATGGAGGTTCAACAACAAACTTCAGAGGCCCAAACATGCGCACTTAACTGTGAGTCTGTTGGTTGGAGATGCGGGAGTCCTTTGGATGTGTGTATGCACAGCACTGGTGAATTAAGAGTAAATGGTTAATTTTACACCTTGTTTGATTTATACATCGAATATAACATGGCCACTGGCCAGTAATAACGTGGCCACTGGTAAAGAATGACAGAAGTGAAGAACACACTGCAATTTGCCATGGGAGAGCCGTGAGTGCAAAGAAAAAAAGTTCACCTGTTCTGTGAGTAACAAGGAAAAAGAACAATTCTGGCTAGCTAGAACTATGGAGGTCTGCCAATGATAGTGAAGAGAGAGAGGAATAGTTAGTACATGTAGATGATAATAATGTCCTCGAAGACAACCAACAACAAGTAATTCAAGCTGTAGAAATCCTTGTACTGAAAGCATCCATCTTTTTGCACATGATGGGAGAAGAGGCTCTTGGATAAATATAACAGCTTTCAGCATAATGAGGATACCTGAATGTTGACAGCACTTGTAGCCAAATTTGAAGAGTATTTTGTGCCAAATCAAAATATAACGTTTGCGAGGTGCAAGTTTTTCACCCATGACTAGAAACAAGGTGTTGATCAATACTTAACAGAGCTTCACACATTGAGCAAAACATATGAGTTTGGAAATCTGAGGGACTAACTAATCAGATAGAGCATAGTCTGTGAAACAGTACACAATGCTCACTCACCGAAAGACTGCTACATGAGATCGGACTGACACTGGAAAAATGTGTTAACACATGTAGAACAGGAGAAATCTGCTGTTTTACCAGTGTACAACGACAGAATGACCCAACACTAGCCTAAATGCTGATGGTTCGACACATTTCCTCCAACCCACTGATCAGTGAGGACATGTTCATGCACACAAGGTCAAGTATGCAAAGGAGAGACAAAAAGAGAAACAAAACCGGCTATAAGAGAGGTCAGTGAAACAACTATCCACCTTGAAGCCTGGAGACAGATATTGTCTCAGAGTATGTACTCTGTATGTATGTAGTATGTACTGAGACATACTCAGGCACAGAGACATCTCAACAGGCACATGGAGACAGCAAGTACATGTGGAGGAGGAAATTAATCCACAGTGTCCCTGTGGAGGAATCGCATTGATCTTCAATTGCAATCGACTGATGGAAAATCAACAGCTGGAGGTTCAACAAGAAACTTCAGAGGCAACCCAAAAAAGCCCCTCCTAAGAATTTTTTTTAACATTTTTGGGGGCGTTGGGGGAAATCATTGCAGACACTAGTAGATAGCAGTGAAAAAATGCTTTAAAGGAAAATAAGAGGAATGTCAAAGAATTGAACTGGTGTGTAACTGTCAATGGGAGGATAAGATAAGATATTCCTCTAATAGTCCCACAGGGGGAAATTACAGTGTTAAACCACCAAAGAGGAAAGCATAGTAGGAGAGGCAGACAATTTAACAAGGGGATAAATAACACTATATGCATGGACGTAAAAACCACACTCATTTTTATTATCAGTATTATATATATTGATATTGTTGTTCATGTGTTGGGTTGTTCTACTGGGGGAGCATTGCTGATTATACAGTCTGACAGCTGGGGGAAGGAAAGACTTGCGGAAGCACCCCTTGAAACACTTATCACTGAAGGAGCTCTCTAGTCTCTAGTCTCTAGTCTAGCAATGTAGTCCTGCATGGGCTGAGAGTCATTGGCCATCATGGATGACAGCTTAGCCATCATCCTTCCTTGTCCCATTACCTACACAGTGTTTAGAGGGCATCTCACGACTAAGCTCGCTCTTTTAACCAGCTTATCAAGACTCTTCCTATCCGAAGCTGAGATGCTGCTCCCCCTGCAGACCACTTCAGAGAAGATGGCTGGGGCCACCACCGTGTTGTAGAATGTCTTGAGGAGTGCCCCCTACAATCCAAAAGACCTCAGTCTCCTCAGCAGATAGTCTACTCTGGCTCTTATTATATGTGGCTTTTGAGTGATCAGTCCAGTCCAGTTTAGGACCTCACCATGTCAAATCACTCAAACTGAAAGTCGATACTGGTGCAAAGTACAATGTCATCTCATTGGATACACTCAAGCAGGTGAGGAAAGGAGAAAAAGTTGATCATAAAAGTAGGGTCAAGCTGGTGGCATATGGAGGTACAGTGATGAACACTGAAGGGATTGTGTTGCAAAAATGTTGGCTGAGCAACCACTGATCTTACAGCCTACAATTTCATGTGGTAAACAGAAATATACAGCCACTACTTGGACTACCAGATTGCCTACAAATTAATATGATCACTCTGAAAGACAATGTTTTAACGTAGACCTGAAAGAAAGACAAAAGTCACTGCCCAAGTAGTTTCATGACTATGGTCACCTGTTCAGTGATGAAGTGGGCTCCCTTCCAGTCACATACCACATGAAATTAGATCCAAATCACAAAAAAGAGGTGAATCAGTTCAACTGGATCAGAGGTTTATTCAGAAATGTTTCACCACTCACCAGGTGACTTCTTCCGTCTGAGCTGAAAACAAACATTCCCCTCCTTATAAACACTACATTGATACCACACAACAATATGCTGGTTTCATATGCAAGTTGGGTGATCAACTGCACATTCAGTGGCAATGAGCACCATTCACGGCATTGTAAGACGCCGACGGATGTACTCTCAGCGAAATGGCCTCATTCACCCCTCTTTCAAACCAGCATTCCTCCCTATCAAGGGTGTGAGCATCATCATCCTTGAATGAGTGGCCACTAGCTCGTAGATGGGTGTACACCGCAAAGTCCTGGCCTGGCGTGTTGGCTCTCCTATGCTGCGCCATCCTCTTTGCTAGCGTCTGTTTGGTCTCCCCGATGTACAAGTCACTGCAGTCCTCCTAGCATTTGACAGCGTACACTACATTAGTCTGTTTGTGCCGGGGGACCCGGTCCTTGGGGTGGACTAACTTTTTACATAGTGTGTTCAGGGGTTTCAAAGCAATTGAGACACGATGTTTTGAAAATACGCATCTCAACTGGTCCGACACTCCCGCCACATACGAAATCACTACCGGTCTACGCTTTGGCTCCTCCTCTCCCTCCTCTTGGCTGGAGCTCTGTCTGGGACCCTTCCTGGCTTTAACAAACGCCCAGTTAGGGTAACCACACTTAACCAGGGCCTGTTTAATATGGAATTTATCTTCCTCCCCGGCCACTGAGTCACTGGGGACGTTGTCACCCCGGTGGTACAGAGTCCTGATGACTCCCAGTTCGACTCGCAGTGGGAGTCAAACCGGAATACTGTTCCGTATGTGTGGCTTTGCGGTACACACTTACAATCAACCGCCCCCCAACACCAACCTTCACTTCACAGTCTAGGAAAGCCAACACGTCATCTTTCGCATCGTCCCTGGTGAACTTGATGTGGGCGTCCACTGAATTAGTGTGTTCAGTGAACTGTGGTACATCCTGGGATTTAATTTTAACTCAGGTGTCGTCCACATACCTGTCTTCCACATTTGCGTTACTGCTTACTAATAGGTTGAGAACAGAACCCATTAGTAGTCAGTAACGGTAATAACCACATTCATAACACCATGGACTTTGTTAAGAAGGTGAGGGACATTAACATGGCGGATGATGAAACGATGGTGTCATCTGATGTTACGTCTCTCTTCACATGTGTCCCTGTTGATGAGGCAGTTGAGATTGTCCGTGAGAAATTACAGGGTGACCTCTCCCTCAGAGACAGGACCACCCTTAACTCTGATCAAGTGTGTCTGCTGCTGAAACTATGCCTTCAGTCTACGTACTTCACGTATCAGGGGCAATACTACAGGCAGAAGCATGGGTGTGCTATGGGTTCCCCTGTTTCTCCTATAGTGGCCATGTTATACATGGCGGAAGTAGAGAGGAAGGCTCTGGCTTCATATCCAGGGAATCCACCTAGTTACTGGTTCAGGTATGTGGACGACACCTGGGTTAAAATTAAATCCCAGGACAACCCTGAATAGCGGGTGGTGGCCTCAGAGTACCGTAAAATGCCATGATTGCAAATATTCACCAACCCTTTGTGAATGGTGCTCATTGCCCCTGAATGTGCAGTTGATCACCCTTATTGCCTATGAAACCAGCCTATTCTTGTGTGATAACAATGTACTGTTTATAAGGAGGGGGATGTTTGTTTTCAGCTCAGACTGAAGAAGTCACCTGGTGAGTGATGAAATGTTTCTGAATAAACATCTGATCCAGTTGAACTGATTCACCTCTTTTGGGAGATTTCCATACCTGGATTATTGAGCATGCATCAAGACATTAGATCCAAATGTTACCCCCATCATTTCCCTGCCTCATCTCTCACTTCGTCACGCTCCAGTGGCCATGAGCGACAAGGTGAAGACAGAGTTACAGACCATGTTGAAATCGAGAATCATCACACCCATCTTCGAGCCCATGGAATGGATATCCTCTATGGTAGCCACGCAAAAAAAGACACTGATGAAATACGGTTGTGCATTGGTCCAAGAGACCCAAATAAAGCAATAATGCGCCCACATCATCCAATGTGCATGGTTGAGGAAATAGCTGCCTAAATGTTGGGTGCAACTGTGTTTTCAGTGCTCAATCCCAAAAGTTTATTTTGGCAGAGTAAACCAGATAGAAATTCTTCATTTCTCACCAGTTTTTCTACTCTATTTGGCGGTTTTCGCTACAAACGGATGATATAAAGCATCAGAGCAATGCATCCAAGGTTTTTCAGAGATCTATGAAGCAGATATTTGTCGGCTTTCCATGTGCCATAATTATCGATGACACCATCATTGGTAAAAGAGACCTTAAAGAGCACAAGAAGGTGCGGAAAGTGTTAGACAGGGAAAGTAAGGTCTGGCTGTGGCTGAATCCATCCATCCATCCATTGTCAACCACTTATCCGAACTCAGGTCTTGGGGGAACTGGAGCCTATCTCCGTTCTCATTGGGCAAGAGGCAGGGTACACCCTATATAGGTCACCAGTCTATTACAGGGCAGAGCAGTTCAGGGAACAGTGTCTTGCTCAAGGACAACTTGACACACTTCTCTGCAGGACTGGGGATCGAACCTGCACCCTTCCGATCAGAAGGGGACCATTCTACCCACTGAGCCATAGTGCCCCTCATGGGTGAATCTACAAAAATGCAAATTTCAGCTGAAGGAGATCAGCTATGTTAGACACGTCTTCACCGAACAGGGGCTCCAGGCTGACCCAGCAAAGAATCAGGCAATCGCTGACATCTTGCCACCTGAGGATAAAGCTGCACTATAACATTTCCTTGGAATGATGAGCTATCTTGGAGTTTATTCCTAACTGCAGCAACATTACAGCACCCCCTATATCAGCTCCCGAACAAGGACATTGCATAGTGGTGGTCAGAACAACAAAAGGCATTCAACACAATGAAGCAGTGAGTGATATCACCACCAGTGCTGT
The DNA here is from genome assembly GCA_900302585.1 of Regalecus glesne. Classification (NCBI taxonomy): domain Eukaryota; kingdom Metazoa; phylum Chordata; class Actinopteri; order Lampriformes; family Regalecidae; genus Regalecus; species Regalecus glesne. Next base: position 4,278 of record OMLC01101900.1, on the reverse strand, counting down.
CATACTACAATGTACGCAAATTGGTCACTCTCACAAGTAATACTTCACAATACAGCCTTGGTAGTGTGTGCCTCCAAGATGGCAGTCCTGTGGCCTATGCCTCTCATACCCTTACAGGAACAGAACAAAATAATGCACAAATCAAAAAAGAGCTGCTTGCCTTGGTGTGTGTCTGTTTTAGATGTTATGATTACATATATGGTAAACCATTTATCATTGAGACAGACTATCAACCCTTGGTCCACATCCTGAAAAAGCCCCTCCACACAGCACAAGCATGCCTACAATTAATAATTTTGAAATTACACAAGTTCAATCTGACGTTGGTCTACAAGAAAGGTAAAGAGCTCTGTCTGGCAGACACACTGTCACGGGCACCAAGAGAGACCACAGCACAATACCTCACAAAGCAGGAAGACTTTGAGGTGATGGCAGTACAGTGCATCTGATTTTCTTGTCATCCATTGTGCGCAACCGCACAATGGATGATACATCTTTACAAACCCTGAATAACATCATCAGACATGGATGGCCGGAGTGGCTGAGCGGTTTACCAGCTATAGGGAAGTTGTTCCCATTCCAAGGTGAGCTATCCATGGAAGATGGGGTAATAATGAAACAGAAAACAGTGGTCATTCCACAAGCACTGGACAAAGAATACCTTGTACTGTGACAATTAAAAAAGACATTGACAACTTTGTACAGTCATGTAGCCATTTCCATGCCTTAAAACCTCATCAGCCAAAGGACCCACTGTAACCACATGCACTCACAGAGCTCCCATGGTCAACAGTGGCAGCAGATATATTTGAATGGAACAGCCATCACTACCTTGTCCTTGTTGACTCTTACTCAGGATGGTTTGAGATGGATCAATTCAACAATATCAAATCACAGTTTGTGACTTACAAGCTGAAACGGGACTTCTCTGTTCATGGAATTCCCCACAAGCTATTATCTGACTGTGGCACACAGTTCACGAGTCAGACTTTTTATGATTTTGCCAAAGACTAGGACTTCATTCAAGTCACTAGCAGTCCAGAATACCATCAAACAAATTGACTGGCAAAACGAGCACTATGAAGAGCAAAGCGCCTGTTGCAAACATTTAAAAGATATGGGACTGACATGCTCCTAAATCTGCTAGGTGTCAGAACCGTGCCAAGAGATGGAACAATAGGTTCCCCTGCGCAAAGATTGATGTCCAGGGTAACCCACACAAACCTACCGGTCAGCAAATACCTGCTGAAGCCAAAGCCATTGAACTCTAGGACATTCCACTATCATCTGTCAAAGAAGAGAGAGTCAGAAAAAGTTCTGCAATCATGGCAGCCAGCCTTTTACTCCACTCAACAACTCCCAGGTGGTCCAAAGGCAAACAGAGAAAGGAAATGACTAAATCGACATCATCAAGGGGGCTGCTGCTGAACCAAGATCTTACCTGATGGAGTCAGAGGGTAGAAAGTGCCACGGGAATTGGCACCATCTACTGCCTGTGGCAAAACAATACCATCAGGCCATTGACGTCACATTACATTTACATTACAGGTATTTAGCAGACACTCTTAGCCAGAGCGCCGTACATCAAGTGAGCATTAGAGGTTCAGTGTCTTGCTCAAGGACACCTCGGCATGTTATGTGCAGGACTGGGGATGGATCCTATGACCTTCTGATTGCCAGACGACCACTCTACCCACTGAGCTATGCCGCCGTAGAGATTGATTCATTTTCAAGAGTACATCCAGCATCCAATGATGAAAAAATCAGGAGTCTATCCAGTGCCCCAATGTCCCCAGAGACACAGGCCCCACAGAGACACAATGAACATTCACCTGGCCATGCCAGTAAGACCCCCACCCAAACATCAATGGAGTAACCCCCCCCGTTCCAAATATGGTAGACCTTTGTAGCCCTAACAACAGTGTTATACCACTGATAGGTTTAGTTTTAAAAGAAAAATAATATGTTACCATGCATATAGTATGTGATGTGTGAATGTTTATCCCGTTTCTTAGCACATGTCCACATTGTGGTTTCTGGTGTGTGTTACTTTAACACAGTTGTGATTTCTACATAAAACTCAGTTACCAAAACAGATGTTTATTCTGAGATAGTTTGAATGCATATTTCCTCTTATTGGAGTTATTAAACTTAAGAAGAGAGGTGTAGAATGTTGTACATAGTGTTGCAATGATGAATTTTGAATGGCCCAATAAGTCAAATGGTCAAATGAGCATGAGAGAGTTAGTTAGTCGGCCAGCGACATTTGTAATGTTATCATGAACTAGCTATGCTATGTTAAAATAAACTGCATAAAGAAAGCCGCCCTCTGGGCCATTCTACAGTGATTAAGACAGAATAAGAGACAGGAATGTTAAAATGTCAGAGAGAAATCCCCATGATGTTAACATGCAGCCAATAGGGCCGTATAACCAGTATTACTCTCCCAGTAGACCACATGCATACCAAAACCGACAATAACTGGACTTCATACCATACAGTATTTCATTTATGTGGGCAATAAGGTGGGCAATATAATTTCAAAATAAATACAATATAAATGCATCGTGTAATGTCCCATCTTGGTAGTAAGTCTGACTCATTCCTGTGAAGGGTTGGACTCTGCCACAGCTGCTCCTTGTCACCTATCATGTTTGTGATATTCATGGACAGGATCTTAGGGCATGGTCATGGATGAAAGCGGTTGCAGTTTGGTGGACTAGAGATTGCATCACTGCTTTTTACAGATTATGTGATTCTAATGAAATTATCGGTCTCTGACCTCTATCACTCACTTGATCGGTTCACAGTCGAGTGCAATGCAGCAAGGATGAGGATCAGTGCCTCTAAATCTGAGACCATGGTTCTTAGCAGGAAACTAGAAAATTGTCCAATCCGAGACTGGAATGATTCCTTATCCCAAATGAGGGAGTTCAAATATCTTGGGGCCTTGTTCTCAAGTGAGGGGACGATGGAGCATGAGTTGGACAGGAGAATTAGAGCTGCTGGAGCAGTATTGCACTCACTTTGCCAAACCATTGATACCAAAAGAGAGCTGAGCCAGAAGGGATAGCTCTTGATCTACCAGTCAATGTTTGTTCTTACTCTCACCCATGGCCATGAACATTGGGTCATGACCGAATGAACAAGATTGTGGACACAAACGCCTGAATGGGTTTTCTCAGGAGTGTGGCTGGCCTCTCCCTTAGCGATAGAGTGATAGGTTCAGTCATCTGTGAGGGACTCGGAGTGGAGCCGCTGCTCCTTCAAGAAGAAAGGAGCCAGTTCCGGTGGTTCTGGCATTTAATAAGGATGCCACCTGGTCGCCTCCCAAATGAGGTTTCACAGACATGTCCAGCTAGGGGGAGGCCAAGGGGTAGACCAAGGACCAGGTGGAGGGATTATCTCTCCACACTGGCCTGGGAACACCTTGATATCGCCCAGTCAAAGGTAGTTGATCTTGCAAGGGAAAGGAAAACTTGGAGTTCCCAACTGAAATCTGCTACCTCCGCAACCCAACACCAGACAAGCGATTGATGATGGAGGGACGAATGTGTAATGTAAATAATTCAGTGTGCAATTTTAACTACCAAGTCTAGTTATGTTTATGCCTCTGTTCTCCTTTCAACTTTGCTGCTTTGTAACACTGCAAATTTCCCCTTGTAGGACTAATAAAGGAACATCTTGTCTTTTCTTTTACACACTTGGAATTGGCACTCAGCTATTAGCCTTGGTTAGATGTTCAACATAAACAGACATTCAAACAGACAACAAAGGACATTGAATACAATGTTTTTCATAAAGAAAAAAGGTTTGTGAAGAATTAAAAAAGAGCATTTTCAACAAAAAATATCCATAAAACTCAACTTGGTAAAACTGAGAGTATAAAGAGATATTATGGAGGAAAGAGAAGGTGGAGCCTCACCCAGTCCTTGGACAGTTTGAACTCCTGGGGAAACTTAAAAACTTTAGCTGAGTCTGGCTTAATGGTCTTCAGGAAGGGAGTCCCATGCACCACAATCCTAACACAGAAAATATGAATAAAGAACAATGTATTCTCCTTTCACCTGCAAGACCCACCCACACCACTGCTATACCTGTCATATGGGCAGTCAATGGAGTCATGTACCACAGTGTCCACCTTGTCTCCTATCAGCCAATAGAAACCCTTTTTGGTGTATAATCGGATCTGTTTCCTATTGGAACGGGTCATGTGGGCACATCCTGCATTGAAGTCTCCTAGAAACATTACATTCTGAACATGCATCCATGTACAGA
>OMLC01101888.1:0-18907 GCA_900302585.1 Regalecus glesne | reverse complement strand
CCCCTGAACACACTGCGGCAAAAGTTGGGCCACCCCAAGGATCGGGTCCCCCGGCACAAACAGAGTAACGTAGTGTACGCTGTTAAATGCCAGGAGGACTGCAGTGACTTGTACATCGGGGAGACCAAACAGACGCTTGCAAAAAGGATGGCGCAGCATAGGAGAGCCAACACGTCGGGTCAGGACTCTGCGGTCTACACCCACCCACAGGCGAGTGGCCACTCATTCAAGGATGATGATGTTCACATCCTTGATAGGGAGGAACGCTGGTTTGAGAGGGGGTCGAAGGAGGCCATCTACGTGAAGAGGAAGCGACCCTCGCTGAATAGGGGCGGTGGCCTGAGAGTACACCTATCGGCGTCTTACAATGCTGTGATTGCGAACATTCCCCAATCCTCTGTGAATGGTGCCCTTTGTCACTGAATGTGCAGTTGATCACCCAACTTGCATGTGAAACCAACCTATTGTTGTGTGGCATCACGGTACTGTTTAAAAGGAGGGGGATGTTTGCCTTCAGCTTAGACTGAGGAAGTCACCTGGTGAGTGACGAAACGTTTCTAAAATGAACCTCTGATCCAGCCGAACAAATTCACCTCTTTTGTGATGAACAAATAATGGTAATAATAATAATAATAATAATAATCTAAAATAATCTGATCTAATATATACAATTCATTAATGTGTGGTTATAGTGACCACTGAAGCAAAGTAAAGTAGCAAATTAATGTCTTGATGCATGCTCAATAATCCAGGCATGGAAATCACAAAAAAAAGGTGCATCAGTTTAACTGGATCAGCAGTCACCTGGTGAGTGACGAAACGTTTCCAAATAAACTTCTGATCCAGCTGAACTGATTCACCTCTTTTTTATGGTTAAAAAAAATAATATGCTCTTGAAAATATACTCTCCTGAAGCTTTATGGTGTTTTTAAGTAACAATTTCATAAATGTGGTGCTTTTATCAGAGATTTGGGCATACGACCTAGTAGCACACCAGATTCAAGAGGGCATGGACCCCTCCAGAACTCATTGAGGTTGAAAGACAAATGAACCGCATTGTGAGGGTGCATGTTCGTCCCAGGCAGGTAGGTGTCTTCGTGTTTTGAGACAAGCGGAGCTGTTGAGGTGGGCTTGCATTTGGAATTAGAAGCAGTAAAATACGGTTGCTTGAGTTCTTGCAAAGGTAATGGGGGCTACCACTAAAGGTGTCCCCACCACCCCACATATAAATGTCAAGAATAACCACTAGATTTTGGTATCTTCATGAAATTGACCTTTGCTAAATTTACTTTACATTAATGTGCCCTACAGAGAGGAGGGACATCAAAGAAACAAAATCATTGACATCTGCTAAAGGTGAGCTGGTTGAGATGGAGTGTTGTGAATTACCTGTTGTGGAGACTTGTACCAAATTTTCTTCCTATAGAAAAACCACAATGTATTAGTTTTTGCATTAGATAGCATATTGCAACACAAACCAGAGTGAACTTTAGAAAACAGTCAAATTAAGCAAGCACTGTTAAACATTCATTGGTTCGGAGCTTCTTTGAATCAGTCGCACGCACTTCAAATTTGTGGGTAATGTGTGAAGAATAAGAGAAAATAATCTCAGCTGGTGCCCAAAGTCAGTGGTGGCTTAGCGTCAAGAACTAAATGTCTTGATCCATGCTCAATAATCCAGGTAAGGGAATCAAAAAAGGTGAATCGGTTCGACTAAAAAAATACAGCAATTACAGGACAACCTCACCCTCATAGATAAGACCACCCTTGACATTAACCAATTGTGTCTGCTCCTAAAACTGTGTCTTGAGTCGACATATTTCACATAAAAAAGGCAATACAACAGGCAGAAGCATGGGCTGATATGGGTTCCCCAGTTTAACCTGTAGTAGACAACTTGTATATGGAGGAAGTAAAGAAGGAGGCTCGGACATCATATTCAGGGACACCTCTTCATTGTGTCTTGATGCATGCTCAATATTCCAGGTAAGGGAATTGAAAGGTGAATCGATTCAACTGCATCAGAAATTTATTCAAAAATGTTTCATCAAATAGGTGACATCTTCAGTCTAAGCAGAGTGAAGACTCCCCTCCTTATAAACATCACAGTGATACCTCACAATACAAGGCTAGTTTCATATGCAAGTCAGTCATTGATGACACATTCAGTGATAATGTGTACTATTCATAAAGGATTGGGGAATATTTGCAAAAATGGCATCGTAAGAAGACAACAGATGTATTCTCAGGCCACCAGCCCTGTTCAACGATGGCCGTTCCCTCTAAACATGATTAGCCACTTTGAGACCTCTTTCAAACTAGTGTTACTCCCCATCAAGGATGTGTATATCCTCATTTTTGAATGAGTGACCACTAATGTATGGATAGGTGTAGACCACAGAGTCCTGGCCTGACGTATTGGCTCTCATGTGTTGTTGCATCCTTTTTGCCAGCATTTATTTGGTTTCCAGATCTGCAAGTCACTGCAGTCTTCCTGGGATTTAAACAGCGTACAATATAGTACTCTGTTTGTGTCAGGGGACCCCATCCTTGGGATAGACCGACTTTTGACACAGTGCATTAGGGGTTTGAAAGTAACTGAGATGGGATGTTCATTGTAAGGTGCTTTGAGTGGTTGTTAGGAGAAAACTACTGTATAAGAACAAGTCCAATTACACTTTTACCATTTACCAAACTCCACTTGAGAAAATGTCTTGATGCATGCACAATAATGCAGGTATGGAAATCACAAAAGGAAGGGGATCAGTTCAACTGGATCAGAAGTTTATTCATATATAGGTGACTAAGTCAGTCACCTGTTTGAGTGACGAAATGTATCTGAACAATCCACTTGAGAAAAAGTCTAGGGGAAAGAAAGAGACCTGGAAGCAGTCTAGTGCCGATGTGGTTAAAGTTCTTATTGATGTTATTCTAGCAAAAAAAAATGCTTTGATGCATTTTATTAAATAATTCAAAATGTATAAATTCCTGAAAGCTGGCAGAGCTAGAACAATACTATGTAATTTGTTGAATGCATCAGCGTGTTCAAAGTAATGGATTAGTTGAGGATATCTACTCTCTGCATGTTGACTGTTGATTAAAGTATTGATATTACTAACCTAAAATGTATATTACTGTTTGTCAAATACAGACCGCAAAATAAAATCTTCTATAGGACTGTTTAGGGGCGGCATAGCTCAGTTGGTAGAGCGGTCGTCTGGCAATCAGAAGGTTGCAGGTTCGATCCCCGGTCCTGCATACAGCATGTCGAGGTGTCCTTGAGCAAGACAATTAACCCCTAACTGCTCCCCGAGCGCCATATGTTGGCAGCTCCCTGCTCCTATACAATAGGTTGGGTCAAAAATGCAGAGAACAAATTTCCCCTTGCGGGACTAATAAGGGAATCCTTTCCTTTCCTTCCTTTCTTTCTTTCTTTCTTACTTATATTTTGAAGTTAACTCCTTATGACAATATCAGTATTGTAGAGGCGATAATGTTTTTTTACATCCACAACAATCTTGACCTTCAAAGGTTTGTGTTGTTAACATCACATGGACTGCAAGTTATGCTGGGAAAAAATAATAGGGTAGCAGCAATTCTAAAACAAGAAATAAAGAATCTATCAAAGCAGCATGTTTTGTTCACAGAGAAGACTTAGGGTGGGTTGATGAATGGAGGAAAATGCCAATTATGCAAAATATGGAAACTCTGTTACATACGCCATATACAATTTTTAGCAGGTCATCAGTTAAAAAAGGAAAACTTGCAGAATAGCTAATGTTACACTGTGATGCATCAAGATAAGATAAAGCAAGATAACATAAGATATTCCTTTATTAATTCCACAAGGGGAAAATTGTAATGCTACAGCAGCAAAGTGGAAAGTAAAAGCAGAGGCATAAAATCTAAACAGGCATGAAAAATTGGAGCAAAATAAACGGGGAAAATATTACAAAATATCTACAGTATATCCAGTATAAACCGAAAAAACCGACAGATTGGTTAAATTTACACAGCTGCACAAGGAGAATATGTGTATTGCACTGTGGAATGATAATACACCTATTGAAAATTATAGTATGGAACTCATGTCATAAGATAAGATCAAATTCAAAAACTGCAACCTTCCGATCCTCAGACAACCCCTCTACCCACCGGGATATGTTGCCCCCTTGACCAATGAGAAATAAACAATTCAGAGATTTAAAGAACTCCTTATATAGATCAGAAAGCATTCCAAGACATGGCAAACATTTCTAGACTAGCTTCATTTTCAATCACTATCCAAAAACATAAAAACTGAACTAGATAGCACTTCAACAGCCAAAGAGTTGTCAATTTAGACCTGTGGTACCTCAATGTTCTACTTAATTTCATCACTATCACCTGACATGTTTTTTGGGTTTGATTTTAAAGGGACTATTTGCAGCTTTTTAGATTAATGTCACCATTCATGTGACAACTTCAAGCCAATTTTTATCTGGAGTCCCTGCATGTCTTTTTATGATAGTGGGAGGAAACTTGAGCACACAGATGACACCCCAACAGACTTTGGAGGATCCGAAAAGGTCAATTTTATGTGTCATGACTAATCCCCACGTTGTGGGTGTGAACACGGATTTAGATGGAGCCTGGGGGATTATGGGCAGATGCCCTTCCTGACGCCCCAGAGTGGGTTTGAACCCAAAGCATCTTGCTCATCAGTTCCTGCAGTGCACACCCTACCACTGAGATAGAGCAGCCCCTCCCCCCAATGACCCCTATGTAATCTACATAAAACATCATGACACCTACACCTCCTAACACCTGACAATTCGCTAAAACTATTAGCTCGATACTGAAACTTGTACAAGCCATATTTCGTGTGACACTTTGCAGCACATTTGCCTTACCTTAGACCATTACAAATGAAATATAACAACTGCAATTCAACTGTTTAAATTAACTCCTCAACAGCGTTCAAGCTCCTCCTTAATGCCTCCCTCCATGGTGCTTTCTGCTTGTAGCTTGCATGAGCTTGTAAGCCTGTGGGTGTGACTTCAATAGCTCATGGCTACAGGGTGCTACTTGAATAGTGATATTGGATCCAGTTAACAGCTGCTTGTAGGTATAATAATTAGTTGTTGTTGTTTTTTCAGGGAGGGGGATATCAGTCCATCAGTAAGGGTGCTCCAGTTACATACACGATCAAAATGATGGACAGGAAATTTTAAAGGAAAAGTATAGTATAGCTCTGTTGCAAAAAGAAAGAAAGAAAGAAAGGATTCCCTTATCAGTCCCGCAAGGGGAAATTTGTTCTCTGCATTTTTGACCCAACCTATTGTATAGGAGCAGGGAGCTGCCATCATATGGCGCTCGGGGAGCAGTTAGGGGTTAAGTGTCTTGCTCAAGGACACCTCAACATGCTGTATGCAAGACCGGGGATCGAACCTGCAACCTTCTGATTGCCAGACGACCGCTCTACCAACTGAGCTATGCCGCCCCCAAAAATCCAATACTCTGTTGGGGTATGAGTTGACTAAAAGAGACATCTTTGTAGAATGGGCTAATAGGGGATGAAAATCCCCTTTTAACTTTTATTTCTGTGACCTACATTTTGAAGATGATTTTCATTTACACTTCTCACACCTAATGTCTACCATTGTTAATGAGATGTATATCTCTTTTCAGAAAGATTATTAGAATCAGAATCAGTATATTGGGTGAGTAGGTTTTCTATACATGGAATTTGACAAGGAAATGGGAACATCCATTGCTGAGGCTCTGGCTGTGAGCTGTGATCTCAAGGCCATGGCCGTCACAAGGGGCTGTAATCCTCAAACATCCTTGTGGCAACCAGCAATAAGGGAAGCTGTCTGACTGAAGATGGTGTCCTTCTCGGATACATCATCATAGGATACTCCAAGACAGTAGCAAGGTACCAACGGGGCCAATGAACAGCCGCCTCAGTCATGACAGAAGCAAAGCAGTGGATGTGGGAGGAGTTTAGAGAAGCCATGGAGGAGTTTCGGTCAGCACCAAAGTGCTTCTAAAAAATGTCTGACACCCAGAAGGAAAAAATAGGGGATCATCTTAGCTGTAAATAGTATAGACTGGGATGTGTTGACTTCAACTGAGGAGGTAATTGGGCTGTGGGAGGATCATTTTGAGAAACTCCTGAACCCAACTACCTCACCTGCTACAATAAAAGCAGAGCTGGAGGATTATGGGGGATGGACATCAATTCCTAGAGGAAGTCAAATGGTAGTTAAAAAAACCCACAGTGGGAAAAAATACACAGTGGAAAAGTCCCAGGGATTAAGGATATCAGTCCAGAAATGCTGAAGGCTCTGAGTGTTGAGGGGCTGTCATGGATGACACATCTATTCAACATCGTGTGGAATTCTGGGGTAGTACCTAAGCAGTGGCATACAGGGGTGGTGGTCCCCATGTTCAAAAAATGGGGCCAGAAGGTGTGTGCAAACTGCAGATGTATCACATTACTCAACCTCTCTGTGAAAGTCTACTGTAAGGTGCTGGACAGGAGAATCAGACCAATAGCCAGCCCTCAGATGAAAGGGGAATAATGTCGATTCTGTCCTGAATTAGAACATTGGACCAGCTCTTCAATCTTAAGAGAATCCTGGAGGAGGCTTGCCCATCTGGTCTACATGTTTTGTGGATCTGGAAAAGGCTTATGACAAGGCCCTTTGGGAGATATTGTGGGAGGTGCTGTAGGAGTTTCGGGTGAGGAGGAGTCATTATTCAGGGCCGTCCAATCTCTACACCCAACGTGAGAGCCATGTCCAGGTTTACAGTAGTAAGCCAAACTCATTCCCAGTGGATATCGGCCTCCACCAGGGCATCTACATGCTTTTCTTCATACCTATCCTGCTTGGAATATTCATGGACATAATCTCGAGGTGCAGTCATAGAGGGGTAGGGTTGCAGTTTGATGGGCTGAGGATTGCATCACTGCTTTTTGCACATGATGTGGTTCTTATGCCATCATCAGTCTGTGATCTTCAGCACTCACTGGATCTGTTCATAGTCGAGTGTGAAGCAGAGGGGATGAGAATCAGCAACTCTAAATCTGAGGCCATGGTTCTTAGCAGGAATCAGTTGCTTACCCACTCCAAGTATAGAATAAGTCCTTACCCCAAGTGAGGGAGTTCAAGTATCTCAGGGTCTTTTTCTCGAGTGAAGGCTCAATGAAATGTGAGACAGACTGGTGAACTAGAGCAGCAGGAGCAGTATTGCATTTACCAAACATGGTGATGAAAAGAGAACTGAGCCAAAGGGCAAAGCTCTTGATTTACCGGTCAATCTGTTTTCCTATTTTCAACTGTGGTCATGAAGGTTGGGTCAGGACAAAAAGAATATCATGGATACAAGCGGCTGAAATGGGTTCTCTCAGGATGGCTGCCATTTCCCTCAGGGATAGGGTAAGAAGTTCATTCATCTGTGAGAGACTCAAAGTAAACCCGCTGCTAGTTTAAATAGAAAGGAGGCAATAGTGGTGGTTCAGGTATCTAGTAAGGATACCATCTGGCCATTTCCTCAGTGAGGTGTTGTTCCATGCATGTCCAGCTGGGAGGACAGAGGACCCGGTGGAGGGATTATAGCTCGACACTGGCCAGGGAACGGCCCAAGATTTCCCACTCAGAGCTGGTTGATGTGGCTAGAGGAAAGGAAGATTGGGTTCCCTGCTGGAACTGCTACCTCTACATCCCAACTTCAGATAAGCGATTAAAAATGTATAGATGGATGGACGGATGAAATTTGACTCTGCTTTCATAACTCTCACAGGTACTTAACATAAAATGACAATGTTTCCATTACATTACTTTGTTTATACTCACTCAGTAAATTCTATTAGATCATCCGGAATATCCTCTATACAAGATTGCACTATAACATTTCACTGCACGACACTTGGGCAATCAACCTTCTCTTTAAGAGCCACAAATCAGTGGAACATTCTGCCTGATGATGTTAGGAGCAGCCGTTGTATTAGCACTTTCAAAACCAACAAAGGGCCTTTGAAAGCTGCCTAGCTCTGTACTCACTGATTATTTATACTATGGTCTTCATCATTTGCTCTTACTTGACAAGTATTTTCATATTTGTGAATAGTTATGCTATAGTTTTATACTTTGATATATTATTTGTTTGTAATTTTGTATGTCTTGTTGCCATAATTGTTGTGTGTTCTGTATATTTTTATTTTGTCTTTACTCTTAAAGAGCAGTACAGATGAATTGTGAATTTTCAGATTTGACCTGCCAAATGATTGCAGATGCAAATTAGCTTGATACTATAAACTAGTGTAGTAGTACAAATAATGATATTTATATAAAAAGCTGCATATGGACCCTTCTACATAAATAAAAAAAATAAACAAACAAATAACCAGGTTATAATGTGGAAGTATGGGGAGAATATCATCAAAAGGAACATGGAATTGTTTATTTATAATATAAAAGAGAGCAATAAGCCTCTTCAAGGAGCCATCACCTTATCGTGGTGGAGAGGTTTGAGTGTCTCTATGATGCCGAGATCTATGTGGTCTGGAGCCTTGCGCTCCCATGGCAAATTGGTGTTTGGTGAGGGATGAAACTAAGAATGGTTCAAGAAAACCCCACGAAAGATCCAAATAGAAGTGACATTACCCTGCCCGGAGGAAACCCGGTGCCCTCGTTTGGAGCCAGGCCCAGAAGGAGGACACGTCAGTGAGCGCCTGGTGGCCGAGTTTACCCCGGAGTCCGGCCGGGCTCATCCCGAAAAAGCAACGTGGACACTTCTCCATCCTGTAGACCCACCACCTACAGGAAGAACCAGTGGGGTCAGGTGCACTGCCAGACAGGTAGCAGTGAAGGCAAAGGGTCTCAGCTGACCCGAACCAAGCAACAGAAGCTAGCATTGGGGACGTGGAATGTCACCTCCTTGGGGGGTGAGGAGCCAGAGCTTGTGCTGGAGGTGGAACGGTACCAACTAGATCTGGTGGGGCTCACCTCTACTCACAGCATCGGATTTGGAACCATGGTCTTAGAGAGGGGTTGGATTTTATAGTACTCAGGAGTTGCCCAAGGTGACAGACGCTGGGCAGGTGTAGGGATACTCATAAATCCCCGGCTGAGGGCCACTATAGTGGAATTTAACCCTGTGAATGAGAGTCATGTCCCTAAGTTTTAGGATTATGGGAGGAAAAACTCTGACTGTTGTCTGTGCCTATGCACCAAACAGTACATCAGAGTATTCAACCTTTTTGGAGACTCTGGATGGAGTCCTGAATGGAGCTCCTGTAGGGGGCTCTATCATTTTACTGGGAGACTTCAATGCACCTGTTGGTAATGATGGAGACACTTGGAGGGGTGTGATTGGGAAAAACGGCCTCCCTGATTTGAACCCAAGTGGTGCTTTATAGATGGACTTTCGTGCTAGTCATGGGTTGTCCATAACAAACACTATGATCGAACTTAAGGATGTGCATAAGTGTACATGGTACCAGAGCACCTTAGGGCAAAAATCAATGATAGATTTTGTAATAGTATCATATGATTTAATACCACTTATTTTGGACACTCGGGTGAAGGGGGAGCAGAGCTGTCAACTGACCACCATCTAGTGGTGAGTTGGGTCAGGTGGAGAGGGAAGCCCCAGGACATACCTGTTAAGCCCAAACGTATAGTGCGGGTGAACTGGGAACGCTTGGAGGAGGACTCTGTCAAGAAGACCTTCAACTCCCACCTACAGCAGAGCTTTACTGACATCCCTGTCGAGGTAGGGGACATTGAACCATACTGGGTTATTTTCAAAGCTTCCATTACTGAAGCTGCAACTGTGAGCTGTGGTAGCAAGGTCATAGGTGCCTCAAGGGGTGGTAACCAACGAACACCCTGGTGGACACCAGCAGTTAGGGAAGCTGTCCGACTGAAGAAGGAGGCCTTCTGGGATAAATTATCCCGGGAGACTCCAGAGACAGTTGCAAGGTACAAACAGGCCCGAAGGACGGCAGCCTCAGTAGTGAAAGAGGCAAAGCAGCGAGTGTGGGAGGAGTTTGGGGAAGCCATGGAGAAGGACTTTAGGTCAGCACCAAAGCGCTTCTGGAAAACCGTCCGGCACCTCAGGAGGGGAAAACGGGGAACTGTCCAAGCTGTTTATAGTGAGGATGAGACACTGTTGAGCTCAACTGAGAAGGTAATGGGACGATGGAAGGAACACTTTGAGGACCTCCTGAACCCAACTAACCCACCCTCTAGGGTATAGACAGAACTGGAGGATCAACATCAATTTCCCTGGAGAAGGTCACTGAGGTAGTCAAATAACTCCACAGTGGCAAACCCCCAGGGATTGATGAGATCCATTCAGAGATGCTGAAGGCTTTGGGTGTTGAGGGACTGTCATGGATGATACGTCTCTTCAACATTTCCTGGAATTTTGGGAGAGTGCCTAAAGAGTAGCAGACAGGGGTGGTGGTCCCAGTGTTCCAAAAAGGGACCAGAGGGTGTGTGGTAATTACAGAGGCATCACATTACTCAGCTTCCCTGGAAAGGTCTACTCTAAGGTGCTGGAAAGGAGGGTCCGGCCAATAGTCGAACCACAGATTGAGGAGGAACAATGTGGATTCCGTCCTGGTCGTGGAACAACAGACCAGCTCTCTACGCTTGCAAGAATCCTGGAGGGGGCCTGGGAGTATGTCCATCCAGTCTAAATGTGTTTTGTACATCTGGAGAAGGCTTATGACCGAGTACCCCGGGATATATTGTGGGAAGTTCTTCGAGAATAAGATAAGAGGGTCACTACTCAGGGCCATCCAATCTCTCTATGCCCAAAGTGAGAGTTGTGTCCGAGTTTTGGATAGTAAGTCAGACTCTTTCCCAGTAGGGGTTGGTGTCCGTCAGGGTTGCTCCTTATCACCTATCCTGTTTGTGATCTTCATGGACAGGATCTCCAGGCGTAGTCATGAAAGAGAGGGGTTGCATTCGGTCAATTTAAGATTGAATCACTGCTTTTTGCAGATGATGTGGTTCTGATGACATCATCGGCCTCTGACCTCCAACACTCACTGGATTGGTTTGCAGCTGAGTGTGAAGTAGCTGGAATTAGGAGAGGTACCTCTAAATCTGAGACGATGGTTCTAAGCAGGACACCAGAGGATTGTCCAATCCGAGTAGGGAATGAGTCCTTACCCCAAGTGAGGGAGTTCAAGTATCTGGGGGTCTTGTTCTCAAGTGAGGGGAGAATGGAGCATGAGTTGGACCGGAGAATTGGAGTTGCTGGAGCGGTATTGCGCTCCCTTTACAAAACCATTGTTACCGAGAGAGAGATGAGCCAGAAGGCAAAGCTTTCGATCTACTGGTCAATGTTTGTGCCCACTCTCTCCTATGGCCATGAAAGCTGGGTCATGACTGAAAGAACAAGATCACGGATACAAGCAGCTGAGATGAGGTTTCTTAGGAGGGTGTCTGGTGTCTCCCTTAGAGATAGGGTGAGAAGCTCAGACATACGTGAGGGACTCGGAGTAGAGCCACTGGTCCTACAAATAGAAAGGAGCCAGTTGAGGTGGTTCGGGCATCTAGTAAGGATGCCACCTGATCGCCTCCCAAAGGAGGTTTTTCAGGCACGTCCAGCTGGGAGAAGGCCACGGGGTAGACCAAGGACCAGATGGAGGGATTATATCTCCACACTGGCCTGGGAACACCTTGAGATCCCCCAATCAGAGCTAGTGGATGTTGCAAGGGAAAGGAAAGCTTGGAGGTCCCGGCTGAAATCTGCTACCTTCGCAACCCGACACTGTATAAGTGGTTGACGATGGATGGATGGATCATGAGGATGTCTTGTTAATTGCTCATGTAGTGATATCTTAAATGTAGAGTTTGTTTGCCACATATTCTTTGTGGACAACAAGTGAGTTTCTGTTGATGTGAGCCAAAAAGGAATACAGAAAGGGGATATCACAGAATACATCCCATCATAATGGATATCATGGATTTTCATTGTAATTCAGGGTTTAATATACCTCTGGATGATTACCCGGTATAGATGAATGGGACCAGTGAAGAAGACACAATGGAAAAGAGAAACCTTTTTGACACAGACATATTCCTTGCAGTCTGACCTCTTGAGAGGTGGGTACAGGACAGAATAGGAGCTGACTTTGTTTGGCTCAGTCAGAATGGAGTTCATGGTTAAAGACACCAAATTAATTAGAATATAAAGGTCTTGATGCATGCTCAATTTTTCTCATGAGATAGAGTGACATTATTAATGTTGAAAACCATGGGAAGATACTGTTAAGGCAACCATAAAATATAGCAGAAAACATTTTTCAATGCACACCCAACCATCCATGTTCATGTTATTCACTTCAATTACATGCAAAGAAGGCTGATATTTTAAAATTAAGTAAACGTGTTTTTCAAGTCTCCAGTCACTCACATATGGGTGTAAATGGAGAGGACAGTGATGATGATGCACATGTATAAAATAAAAAAAGAGGTTTAGACTTACAGGATAGGGATGGTGGCGTCCATGTAAAAAATATATAATGGGGAATCAATAAATAAATGATTCCCTAAATCAGTCCCACAAGGGGAAATTTGGATTTCTCTGCATTTTTGACCCAACCTATTGAATAGGAGCAGTGAGCTGCCAACATATGGTGTTCGGGGAGCAGTTAGGGGTTCAGTGTCTTGCTCAAGGACACCTCGACATGCTGTATGCAGGACCGGGGATCTATCCTGCAACCTTCTGATTGCCAAACGACCGCTCTACCCGGCAGGATGCCAGCAAAGTTCTGTCCCATGTGACATTTGCAAATTTATATAGCTTTAACAAATTAATTGAGCCAATCAAAATGTTCCTTTTAGCCCTGAAGATCGAAAATATGTAGATCACAAAAAAGAGGTGTATTGGTTCAACTCGATTAGAAGTTTATTCAGAAACGTTTCGTCACTCAACCAGGTGACATCTTCAGTCTGAGCTGATTGCAGCACCCCCTCCCCCTATAGACAGGGGGGAATGCAAAAGTTTATTCAGAAATAGTGGGTGTTTCTAAATATACTTCTCAGTCAGTTGAACAGATTCACCTCTTTTTAGTGATTCCCATACCTGGATTATTGAGCATGCATCAAGATGAAAATATCTGTCAAAGTAGCAATGCAGTCTTATTTTTTTGTTGACCTTTTCACCTGTTTTACCCATCAAGGGAAATGCCGATATTTTCAGCTAAAAAAACGCAGCTAACTAGGGCTAACTACCTCTTCAAGAGTTCAACAATGAACACAATATTAGATAAAAAATTATTAAAATTATTTTTATTTTCATTATTTGATATACTTAAATTCCAGATTTATTCAAACTTTGATGAGTAAATCTACAACTTAAATAACATAGAGGCCTGTTACAATATTTTGTGACATCTCACACAAAACACTGTATGCTATGAGGATGTATTCCATTCTAGAATTTAGGATATGGATTAGTAATGCCGTTTTAAGATAAGATTCTGTATTTGTTACACTCTGTTGATTCTCATCATTTCTTGTGATTGTTACTTCCTATTCCTTGGCTTTCTTTTGGTCTTGGAGTTGAGGATCATCTGTGACTGACGCTTCAGCTCCTCCCTTGAAATGACGTCACCCTCATCCTCTTCACTATCCTCTTCTTCTGAGAAAGAGGATGAAATGTGATGCACTGATAAAGTGAATTATTGACACATTTTGGCTTATATGCCAATCAGCCAAAACACTAAAACCACTTATGGACAAGCGAATAACATTGATTATCTCGACATAATGGTATCTGTCGAAAGGGGATATACTACGCAGCAAGTGAACAGTCATTTCTTAAATTGATGTGTTAGAAACAGGAAAAGTGGACAAGTATAAAGAGCTGAGGACTTTGACAAGGGGCAAATGGTGATGGCTAGACGACTGGGTAAGATCATCTCTAAAACAACAGGTCTTATGGGGTTTTCCAGGTATGCCATGGTTAGTACCTACCAAAAATTGTCCAAGCAAGGACAAGGTGTACTGGCAATAGAGTTATGGGCACACGAGCCTCAGTGATGTGTGTGGGGAATGAAGATTAGCTTGTCTGATCTGATCCCACAGAAGAGCTACTGTAGTTCAAATTGTATAAAAAGTTAATGCTGGTAATGATAGACAGGTGTCAGAACACACAGTGGATCACAGCTTGATGCTTATAAGAGTACATAGATGTAGATCTGTCAGAGTGCCCATGCTTACCCCTGTCCACTGGTGAAAGTTCCTACAAGGGCATGTGAGCATCAGAACTGGACCATGGAGTAGTGGAAGAAGCTGGTTTGGTCTGATTAATCACATTTTCTTTTACATCATGTGGATGGCCAGGTGCATGTACGTCACTTACACGGGGAAGATATGGCATCAGGATGCACTATAGGAAGAAGGCAAGCCAGCCGATGCAATATGATGCCCTGGGCAATGTTCTGCTGGGAAACCTTGGATGCTGGTATTCATGTGGCTGTTACTTTGACACATACCATTTAACCAAAGATTGTTTCAGACCAAGTACAGCCCTTCATGACAATAATATTCCCTGTTCGCAGTAACCTCTTTCAGCAGGATAATGCACCTTATCACACTGCAAAAAAAATTCAGGAACAGTTTGAGGAATATGAGAATGAGCTCAAGGTGTTGCCTCGTCTTCTAAATTCCCTAGCGCTCAAGTCAATCAGGTATTCGTGGGACATGCTAAATGAACTAGTCCAATCTACGGAGGCCCACCCCACAACTTCCATGACTTAGAAGATTTTCTGCTAATATTTTGGTGCCAAACAGAAGATGCCATTAGGGTTTTTTGGAGTCCATGCCTCGATGGGTCAGATCTGTTTTGGCAGCATGAGGGGGACCTACACAATATTAAGCAGGTGGCTTTAATGTTTTGGCTGATAGGTGTATTTTTTTCATATGTGTGTGTGTGTGTGTGTGACTTAACTGACCATTGAAGGGGTCCAGCTGATTGTCTTCAGGCAGTGTGATGCGAGTGTTGTAGTCTGGTAGTTTCCCCTCAATTTTGGCAAAAAACTGTTCAGACCAGCGCACGCACGTGTACACACACACACACACACACACACACACACAAAACCTCGGTGAACACTTGAAAATTAATTAGAATTCAATTTCAGATTTCAATAGAAACTATGCGGGTGCAAAAGGCTGTCTAACATGTTGGTCCAAAATCTCCAAAAAGTGTTAAATTGAGTGGAGATCTGGGAACTGGAAAGAAAGAAAGGATTCCCTTATCAGTCCCGCAAGGGGAAATTTGGATTTCTCTGCATTTTTGACCCAGCCTATTGTATAGGAGCAGTGAACTGCCAACATATGGTGCTCAGGGAGCAGTTAGGGGTTCAGTGTCTTGCTCAAGGACACCTTGACATGCTGTATGTAGGACCGGGGATCAAACCTGCAACCTTCTGATTGCCAGACGACCGCTCTACCCACTGAGTTATGCCGGCCATAATATAGGATCTACATTGTTTTCACACTCATCAAACCATTTAGTGGTCCCCTGTTGTAGATGGCCCTGTGTTTAAGTATGCAAGTTAATTAATTCTAATGGTCTCAAATGCCAATGTTCCTAATTATAGTTTATTGTTTTTACAATGTTTGGGTACTAATAATTGTCCTACGGTATTCTAAGAGCAAAGCAGACTTTTAGTGAGCAAGAAATTGCATTGAAGGACTCTTATTATGAAATGGACTGTCGCACTGACACCTGTGTCGCATCGGATGACGCGGGTCTCTGCCTGCTGGTGACGCAAGATGCTTAAAGACTCTGTCTCTCTCTCTCTCTCTCTCTCTCTCTCTCTCTCTCTCTCTCCTTATTTGCCCACAATTCAGTACGAAATTGCTCCTGGTAGAGCACACGCTGCCAAATCAGATGTCGTGGGTTTGATACCAATGTGGGGCACATCACTCGCTCTGTAAATGTGAGCAATTAATTGTAATTGGATGCTAGACTAGAAAAGCGCTATTAGCCCAGCCGAGTATGGCAAAAACCAGCAATTAGTATGCTATAGTTTTGCGCGATTATCTTCCATCACTGCGTCAATGCAGTATTGTTGGAATCGTGGAGCATCTTAGAATCGAGACATTTCCACACCTCTACAGTTTATGCAATATAAGTGCAAAACTGAGTGTTTTGTTTACAAGCACAATACTGATTTTAACTATGCACCCCATACAGGAACATAATTTAAGCTAAATGCTGGTCAGATTTCATACATACAGGAAAACAAAGCCATATCTCCTTTGTCTCTGCCAGGACAGGTCTCACCTCCTCATCCTCCATCTCCTTCAGAAGAGCGGCCAGATCTTTTCCCTTGAGCTCCTTTTGCAGCAGATGCAACTTCCCCTCACATTGGCTCAACAGCTCCACTATAAACTCTTCTGAGTCAGGGGATGGCAGGGCCGATGAATCTTCATGCTAAAGGGATGAGAGGGAGTAAATGGAACAATGGTTGGGTGAATGGGTTGTGCAAATGGAAGGCAGACAGAAGAATGAATCGAATGATAAATGAATGGAGTCATCTAAGATTTAGTGGTTAGGAACTGAAACCAAGAAAACTGAGTGAACAGAGGACCAGTAATTATAGCTACTTTAATGTTCAGAAGACTTGTTTTCAACCAGTTTAGTTTTTGAGTGGAAAGCTGGAGACAAAAATCGCTTGGTAAAGTAAAGATGGGACTATTTTATGGTGCTAATGTATGGACACTTTTTTACCAGTGTGATATGTTGCAATTTGTAGGCCAGGTGCTCCACTCCAGAACTGATAGTGTTGAGTGCTTTGCTGAGCCATTCCTGTCGCTCTTTGGTCGTATTGCACCGACGTTGTTCAGCCTGCAGATGCTGCTCACATTCCTCCAGCATCTTCTGATCTCTGGTAAGACCATTGATACAAGAAGGAGAAAGTGAAAATATATTGTTTCGTTCTGAGGCCCAAACTCATCAACACCTATTGAGATTGAGACATTTTATTATCATTGTATGCCTACAATGATAATAATGGGGTGGCATAGCTCAGTGGGTAGAGCGGTCGCCTGGCATTCGGAACATTGCAGGTTCGATTCCCGGTCCTGCATACAGCATGTCGAGGTGTCCTTGAGCAAGACACTTAACCCCTAAATGCTCCCTGAGCACCATATGTTGGCAGCTCACTGCTCCTATACAATAGGTTGGGTCAAAAATGCAGAGAACAAATTTCCCCTTGTGGGACTGATAAGGGAATCATTAGAATACATTTTTATGATTATGTTGGGTCTTCTTAAATAAGTTTTCTCTCTTAAACCATTTGATTAACTGGCTGGATTAACAACAAAGGCTTCAAATAGAATTCTGAAGTTTCCGGATGACACGCAGTTGTGAGCTTGATTTACCTCAGCAACGAGATGGCCCACAAGGAGGAGGTTACCACCCTGAAAAAGGGATGCCAAGACAACCATGTCTCATTGAACATCTCAAAGACCAAGCAGGTAACTGTGGATTTCAGAAAAGGGGTACACACTCACCTTCCAGTCACTATAATGGTATAGTGGTGGAGACAGTGGACTATTTCAAATATTTGGGATTTAGCCTCCACAAAGACCTGACATGCACTAGTCATACCATCTCTGTTGTTAAAAGGGCTAAACCGTGTCTGTATGGCCTCAGGCACCTAAAGAAATTTAGCCTGGGGCCCTGAATCCACAGGGACATCTACCATTGAGAGCCTGCTGACAGGCTGCTTCGCTACCTGATATGGGAGCTGTACCAGCAAGGACCGCAAGGCCCTGGATAAGGTTGTGTGCACAGCCCAGCACATTACTGGATGTGTGCTGCACAGTCTGCAGGAGCTGTACACCCAGGGGTATGCCAGGAAGTCCCTGTGGGGCATTAAAGATTCAGCACACCCACACAAAAGCCTGTTCTCCCTGCTGCCCTCAACGAGGAGATACAAGACTCTCAGAACACACACCAGCACACTGATACAGCTTCTTTCTTCAGGTCATAAGAGTTCTTAATAAATAACATGCAACCTTACTTTCTTTCCAATCTAATTATCCAATGTGTAGCATCTTAGATGACCGATCACATTTGTACCATTAAGATTTTTTATATTTGATTGGTTGATTCTAATTTACCTATTTTAAGCCTAATTCAGTAATACTTACTATTTTTTTTGATTTGCTTTGTACTTCTTACTTTATATGTGTGTGTATTTATATGCACTTCTTATTATGTATTTTATTTATCTTCAGTTCATGTTTTTGTAATGGAAACTCCTAGCCTAAGAATTTCATATGATTGTACTTGTACAATTGGATTGACATAAACGTCTTCAATCTTGAATCATGAGTATGAAATACGTTTTTACAAGGTGTTGCCACATGGAAAGTCTAACTCCAGGGTAATGTTAGCTTGCCTAGAAAGTTCAGTCTCCCCAGAGTATTTTATCTCCCGAAACTGTAGCTGCAAGCGCTCCTTTTCCTCTTTCAGCTGCAGTATTAGGCCCTCATTCTCCACTTTTAGCTCATCCAGGTGGTTATGGGTCTCCCCCTGAGAGATGAAGTGCTCCACGATTTCCTATACAAAAATATATAAAAACATAACAATAATAACAATGATAATGAGAGGTCCATTTGTACGTGTTATAAATAGGCAACACATTGGGGTGACATAGCTCAGTGGGTAGAGTTGTTGTCTGGCAATCGGAAGGTTACAGGTTTGATCCCCGGTCCCGTAGAAAGCATGTTGAGGTGTCCTTGAGCAAGACACTGAACCCCTAACTGCTCCCTGAGCGCCATATGTTGGCAGCTCACTGCTCCTATACAATAGGTTGGGTCAAAAATGCAGAATAATCCAAATTTCCCCTTGTGGGATCGACAAGGGAATCCTTTCTTTC
>OMLC01101880.1:0-16171 GCA_900302585.1 Regalecus glesne | reverse complement strand
CTTCACTTCACCTCCCCAATGTCCCTTAGAAAGCCAAGAGGTGTAAACTACCTGTTTTTCCCTAACCTGTCCCTAAAAACTCTTTAAGTCCTATATACTTGTTACTCTTTAACTCTCTTTTCAACTTTTCTATTCTCTTATTCTTATCTCTTGACTATCCATATCTCGCCGTTTATGACAGCTTCAACGGGGGTTTCGGGGGTCCTTAATTCCCCGGGCCTCCAACCCGGATACCCAGCCCATACCAGTCTCAGAGACTGGTATGGGCTACCACTCCCAAGGACAAACTTCCTCCCAGAGGAACAACACAATCACTTTTTCTCACTCTCTTTTAACTTTAGACTCACCGTGTCTTGTTATTTAAGATAACTCAACGGAGGGATTCGGGGATCTATTGTCCCCGGGCCTCTAACCCACACTTTAGACTAACTTCCTCACAATCACTTTCTTTAGAGTAACTTTAGAGTAACCGTGTTTTCTTATAAAAACGCTTCGTTATATTCTCTTTTAATTTAGAGACACAACGTTTACTCAGACTTAGGACACGAAATAATTTGGAGTAATCAATAATGCAGATTCGATAAAACAGGTTCTGCTTACCGTTTTATTTTGGCCGGCACTCTTGTCTGTTCGTCCTTTCTCGCCGGTCAAACCGGATAATCTCGCCTTTTCTGAAATCCCGGACGAGCCCCCAAAATTGTTGAGGTGGTGTCTTCCCGACACTTTACCTCTGCCGGGTACAGATTTCAGAATAAGGACAAGAAACTTCTAAGAGATCAAATTCTTAGTAAATTTATTGATAGCATAGAATAATTAGCTATAACAGCAAAGTTCAGAATGCATTCCGGAGATCAGACGCAAGCTACCATCCAGGTCTGTGCCCCAAGCTGATCTCCCGAGTGCTTCGGCGGTACCTTTTTTATACCTTAAACTGGGAGGAATTGCATGACTTCAGTTCTATGGGTCTGTGGTTTGCATATCCTATGGAATAGACGCTCTCTTAGGTGGGGTTGTAATACGGTATTACAATGGGTTTTTTAAAGACCCCTTGCATATCCTATGAAGCGGACCATCTTAAGACCCCTTGCATATCCTATGAAGCGGACCATCCCTTAGGTGTAGGTGTGATATGGCATTCCAATGGGTCGGACCATCCCTTAGGTGTAGGTGTGATATGGCATTCCAATGGGTCGGTTTAAGACCCCATGCATATCCTTATTCTAACTAAAGCATGAACTATGAGGTGTCAAGGGGTCAGCCATATAGTTAGAACAGCAGTTTATCTTTTACTAAAAACAAAGGTGTGATTTGTAGGATACAGTTTGAATGGGATCGTCCAGGGTTTAATTGGACAGAGATCATGTTTTCATTACTTATTTTATATTTTCCACAGTGGCTAGGCTAGGTTGTTTTACAGCAGACACATGGGCAGCTAGGCCATGAGATTCTGGGTGGAGTCCTCTCGGCCTCAGGGGCACACATGTCAGCATTACACAAGGACTCAATTTTGAATCCTCCTAAACCAGCCACAGTAGAACAAATGTTCTCTTTCCTAGGACTTACAGGCTACTCCACACATTTTGTCCCAAACTTTGTTGGCAGAACAGATTCATTGCGCAGGTTAATAAAACCTCATGGGTTCTGGAACCTGAAAGCTCCTCTAGAATGGACTGCGGATGCAGAGTCAGACTTCATAACCCTAAAGCAAGATTTTTCATAAGCTGCAGCTCTCACTCCCCTGGATTGCACTCAACCGTTCTTTTTGGATGTTTTTGAGAGAGGATCCTCTGCATACAGAGTGCTCCATCAGAAACAAAGGGGGATGAGAAAGGCATTCATATATTGCAGTGTGATTTTTGTTGTACAGGAAGAGCTTCCCAATGTGTAAGATATGCAGCTGCTGTAGCAAAACTGGTGGAAAAGGTTGCACACGTTGTTGTGCATCACCTTCTGAAAAATTTGACATCACATGCCACAGTGGCATTTGTGACCTCGTCAGCATTTGCTCTAACATCAAGAAGGCAAAACAAGATTTAGAAAATATCAACTAATTCACATTTTACCTGACGCCGTTAACATGGCAGATCAGATATTGGAAGGAGAACCCCATTGTTGCATAGCAGTCACACAAGAATTATACCAAGTTAGGACAGATCTAAGTGAAGTCCCACTGACAGATGCAGA
The DNA here is from genome assembly GCA_900302585.1 of Regalecus glesne. Lineage (NCBI taxonomy): Eukaryota > Metazoa > Chordata > Actinopteri > Lampriformes > Regalecidae > Regalecus > Regalecus glesne. The sequence goes on along the minus strand of OMLC01101880.1, from coordinate 13,987 downwards.
GGAAAATCTATATATGGATGGATGCTGTTTCAGACATCCTGAAAAGGGGTTACAAGCAGGGCTTGCAGTAGTCAGGCTAGAACAACAAGGAGAGCCACAGGCGGTGGTCACAGAATAAATGACAGGACGTGTCTCAGCACAGAGGGCAGAACTATGGTAGCAGCCTTAGAACTATCAAAAGGTAGATATCTACACAGACTCAGCCTATTTTTACAATGCAATCCACAGGGACTTGTCAGAATGGATGCAGGCAGGATTCTTGACAAGTGGAGGAAAAAACATGGCACATGAGAGTATGATGAGGAAACTATTGGGAGCAATACAACTACAAAAGAGAGTGGCCATAATGAATGTCAAGGCACATAACAACCTAGATACCCTTAGAGGCTGAGGGTAATGATGCAGCAGATCAGGCCGATGAACGAGCAGCTGGTTACACTGTAAATATGATGATGGTAACCACTGAAATCAACACGTGCGATGATGTAAATTAAAATACCCTAAGGACCGCACAAGAGTCAGAAACAGAGGGGATCAAGGCTTATTGGATGTCCAAAGGGCGACAAGTAAATGATCAAGGTATTTGGCATATAAACAGTCAAACAATCATTCCCCCTCATGGCTTCACAGCATAATAGAACAGGCTCAGAACAGGACCAGACCACAGGAGTAGTGGGCAAATGTTGCATGACCTAAGACATTTTTGGGTTGAAAGAAAAAATGTGCGAGTCAGGGATTTTGTGAAGGGATGTTCAATCTGTCAGATATGCACAGTAAGACCAGCCCTCAAACCCGAGGCTGGCAAGTACCCAGAGCCAACTGGTCCAGGCCAGGAAATAATAATCGATCTGAATCGTACCTGTAATAGCTGCGATACACTTTGTCAGGCAACCACAGCAAAGTTTGTAATATCTGGGGGCCTTTCACAGACCATATTAAGAGAGAACAATCACAGGATGAAGTCTAATGGTTTGAATTCGGGTTGTAGTTTACTTAATATTGTATATTGTTTTCCTACTTCCATGATGTGAATTGGATTGGTGTAAATTGCTTGCTGAGACTCTCCCCTTAGTAGAGCGGTCGCCTGGCGATCGGGAGGTTGCAGGCTCGATCCCCGGTCCTGCAGAGAAGCGTGTCGAGGTGTCCTTGAGCAAGACACTGTTCCCCCACCTGCTCTGCCCTGTGATAGACTGGCGAACTATGCAGGGTGTGCCCTGCCTCTCGCCCACTGAGAAAGGAGATAGGCTCCAGTTCCCCCGCGACCTGATTTCGGATAAGCGGTTGACAATGGATGGATGGATGGATGGACTCTCCCCTTATTTTGGGCTTTCCTTGACCTTATGTCTTCTTCCCAATACCATGGAACTCATACTTATCAAAACTTGTGAACATTCTTCTCAGTTTCTGACAAAAAGAGGTGAATTAGTTCAACTGGAGTCAATCAAGAGGTGTAGAAAAAGGGGGTTGTAGATGGCCCTATGTTTAAGTAAACATGTTGATTTGTTCTAATTGTTTCAAATGCCAATGTTTCTAATTATAGTTTATTGTTTTTAAAATGGTTGATTGCTGATAATTGTCCTACGGTATTGTAAGAGCAAACCAGACTTTTAGTGAGCTAGATATTGTATTGAAAGACTTATTATGAAACGGACTGTTGCACTGACATCGGTATCGCATCGGATGACGTGAGTCTCTGCATGCTGGTGACGTGAGATGCTTGAAGAACTCCCCCTTCCGACACGGACCACTGACTGTCAAGGCACAGCATAGCTTGCTCCAAATAGACCGAAGAGATTACAAGCTCTTATATTGTTGTTAGTAAATGGATTGTCTGTAGACGAGTCTTTATAAAGGCATCTATGCACGGTTTCCGAATAAAGACTTCATCTATTTAATCTAGCAACATCAGTCGTTGAGCCGTCTTTCAGTGGAGCTAGCTACAGGGGTTGTGTGGGGTAATCAAAATCCCGTCTGTACAAAAAGACAAGAACAGCATATTGCTGTAGACATAGTTTAGTCATTACCAGACGGTGTTATTAAACATCTCCACGTCTAGCTTGGTTGCTGTGGCTTCAATGGACGCCATGTAGTCTGAGCTCGCTCTGCAACTAACGGCAATTGGACTTTAAAGGTTATTTTAGCAACAAATATGTTATTATATTAATATGTGTAACATTTCTACATTAGATAAATTCTATGGTCGATCTGTGGATTGGGTGTCCTGACTTATTTTGAAGCTCTATATTATTGGGAACTATGAAGGGTCATAGATAAAATTTTAGCTGGGTTAGTTTAGGTAAGCACAACATAGGAACAATATTACAATGTTAAATAACAAACACTAGCTCACCAGGATTCCAGTGATTAATAAATAATCAATCTTTTATGATGGCCAACGAGGTCTCGGTTCATGAAGCAATTGATCTATTTCAGGGTAATAATATTGTTTATATTAAATTACTTGGCTATTATACATATCATAGGTAATAAATAACTGTTTGAGGTTTGGGCTTACCAGGATTGAATGTCTTTGGTGTTTAATTTCTGTTGTGGTCAATATTATTTCTGTTTTGATCAATATTGTTCTGCTATTTTCCTGTAGCGTTAGTTTCTTTTCCGATGTCTGCATCAAACTTCAAATGACAGTTGGTTGTTGGTATTAGAATTTTATTTGAACATATTGTCTCATACGCCCTCTAGGGCCACTAGAGAATTATCAGAACATCACAATGGGAGTAGCCAATTCATGTGGTTTACACATGTTACTTTGATTGTTCCAGGACTGTAGTCCCTTTAAATACACTATTTATGTCATGCCATTGAGTCCCATGCTTGTTTGGTTACGGGGCAGTGCCATCTTAAGTTTCAGTATCTTTTTCTATGAAGATAAATGAGGCACGCATTCATGTACTCATCTTAAGAAATCTCCTCATACGTTTCAATGTAGCTTCGATACTGGTGAACCAGACAGTTGTTTTTTTGCTGGATGTGTCCAGAAACCTGACAAGACCATTACCGTGAATGCTAATACCGTCAAACTCTGCAAATTCTAGTAATCGTCAGTGTCAACATGGTATGCCCAGACTGAAACACATTTTAGGTTGCATGATATTACCGCCTATCAAGCACGGTACTACAACGTGTCATTCGTTCTCGGAAATTCGACAGCATCCTAATAGGCTAGCTTCCTTAAATATCCCCCGGAAATTGGGAAGTATGCAGCACTCAGACTCCTCCTGCTAAAAACATTTAAACTGTTGGACAGAAGGTGTAATGGAATATCAATCCACTAGAATACGCTAGTAAGTCGCATAGTAATTGATGTAGCGGATAAAAGAAGAGAAGAATAATGTAACTTGTGCTGAACCGAGAAGCTTCATTGAGAGGGTTTGTTGTTATTGTCATCGTGGTCTAAGATAGTAATACGTTTGCTTAGACATCAAAAAGTGTACATGGTGTCAGAAGTTGGTGTTATGAAGAGAGTAGAAACAGTTTAGAAGTTAAACAGTCGGGAAAATATATTTGCAAGCAGTAGCAACTTAGCTGCTAAACATGAGTCGGCTACATAGCTTGTTGTATCTTCGACATTGAAAGGATGGGGATAATAATAGGATGGACCAGATATTCACAAAACCATAAGCTTCAACTTTGATGAGCCAAACGATCAGACACAATGGATGTAACACTAGAGGGGATTTTGGTTAGCTTCTGGACTTTATGAAAAGAGTGAGGAGTACCAAATTAGCGCGCTACTGTTCGTAATAGGGGAGACAAGCGATTACATTTTGAACAAGATGACATTGGACGAAGACAGCGGGAAAACATATTCAGAGGTGTGCAAAGCCCTGAATGAGAATTTTGTTGGCAAACACAATGTGATATGTACTAATTTAGTAGTTAATATCAACAGTCAGGAGAAACTGGAGAAAACTTTGTCACTGATATTCATAAGCTTACAGAGCATTATCAATATGGCGTTCTGCTGGAAGAAATAATTAGAGATCCAATCGTTGTGGGAATCAGAGATGCAAAACTCTCAGAAAGATTACGATTAGATCCTAATCTTATATTACAAAAAGAGGTGAATCTGTTCAACTGGATCAGAAGTTTTTTGGGAAATGTTTCGTCACTCACCAGGTGACTTCTTCAGTCTAATCTTATATTGGCTAATGCAATACTTAAATTTAAACAAAATGAAGAAATTAAGAAACAGTCAACGTTAAAAGACTGAAATTAAGGAAGTGATTTTGGATACAATAGCTGCACGAAAACCAGGGAAATAAAAGCTGGCGGTACCAACACAGAAAGTTACTTTATAGCAAACAGGAAACAGTATCTAGCTAGAGAAGTGGACTGTCAAAAATATAAAAAAGAAAGGCCATTTTGCAGCATAATGCTGAACAGGTCAGAGAGTGGAGGATATTGAAGAAAGCCATGAGATGGCAGAATGTTCATCCGTGGGGACAATCAGAAACAAGACATCTGGAAACAAGATATACATATGAATGGAGAACCAATTAATTTCAAACTAGACACAGGTGCAGTGGTCACTGCCATACCAGACTCCATGTATTCAAGAGCCAGGGATGGCAATTTACGGAATGCACAACGAATGATAAGTGGTCGCAATATTCAACCACTGTCTGTATTCGGTACATTCAAAGCATGTTTGAAAAGGGACCAAAAAAATACAGAGCAGGAAACATTTGTAGTGAAAGTTTTAGTAATGCCATTGCTGGGTCTGCCTGCTATTCAGAGTCTACCACTGCTGCAGCAGCACCCTTCCACTGGATGACTTACCTCCATTTATTCTCAGATTCAGGCTGAGAATGATGAGATTCATGTACAAGATAATTCATGTACCAGAGAAGCAGCTGGTCCTAGCTGACACACTGTCCCGAGCACCACTGGGATCCTAAAATAACACAGAGTGTGACATGCTGGAAAGAGATTGTAAAGTCTACATAGATCACATTATGGACAACAGTCCTGCAGCAAAGACTAAATTAGAAGAGACATAAGACTTGCAGAACAAAGACAGTACCATGAAACAACTCAGAGTGTACACAAACAAAGGGTGGCCAGAAAAATGGTTATAGAGAATCTCCTGCTATACTGGTCATACAGAGCAGACATAGATGTCGCAGAAGGTATCACCTGAAGGGAGAATGTATCATCATACCAACAACTATGCACGGAGAGATGCTGGAGAGAATGGTGGTCCTCATGGCATGACCAAGTGCTTTTTCAGGGCTAACAAGGGACATCAGAGAACTGGTAGAGCAATTTGAAGTGTACTGCCAGTACTCTAGCTATCGCAGAGAACCGCTGCTCACAACCCCCTTACTTGCAAGGCCATAGCAGAGACTGGCTGTTGACCTCTTTTCGTGGGGAAAGACCACTATCTAGTCATTATTGATTATTTCTAAAGGTAAATTGAGGTAGCAAACCTGCCAGAACTCACAAGTGCGACCCCAGGGGTGAAGCTGAATGTCATCTTTGCCAGATTTTGCATACCAGAAGTATTAATGACGGCTAATGGGCTGCAGTCTACTGCTTCTGAACTTTCAGCATTTGCTAATGAATATGACTTTGAACATGTCATTAGTACTCTGGGGGGTGGCATAGCTCAGTGGGTAGAGCAGTCATCTGGCAATTGGAAGGTTGCAGGATCGATCCCCAGTCCTGCATATAGCTTGTCGAGGCACCATATGTTGTCACTGCTCCTATACAATAGATTGGGTCAAAGATGCAAAACTATCCAAATTTCCCCTTGCAGGATTGATAAGGGAGTCATTTATTTATTTATTTTTCTTTTTTTTTTGGTCCCAGACATCCTCAGAACAATGGGGAGACAGAGAGAGTAGTCAGAACCATAAAACAAATACTGAGCAAGAATCAAGATAATCAAAAAGCTCTCTTACCCTACAGAACAACACCATTAGCTTATAGAGTCTAACCTGCTGAACTCCCGATGAGAAGATTTTCAAAGGCTGAAATTGAATCCAAAGAAAGCATATGGAGCAAGGCACAGGGCAAGAAAGTTGTCTATACTTGAAACCCTACAGAGTAAGGATCAGGATTGCAAAGACCACTGGAACAGTCCAATCACCATTATCCACTCCAAGGTCCTACAACGTGGAGATGGAGCAAGTTACATTGAGGAGAAACCATGCTCAGCTTACCTCTCTTCTACAACCAGATTCCCCCGACTCCAGTGCAACTTTGACCAGATCCGGTAGACTCTCCCCTCCACCAGAAAGATTGGACTGGTAACACACATAATTTAGCTTAAGCAAGCCTGCTGTTAAAATGGCAGAATAAACCCCTAAAGCAGTCAGAGGTTCAGGTAGTCTACCCTGTCGCCTGTCCTTCAGTTTAGGAAAAGAAATACACAGATGTTTTTCATAGTTGAAGAACATAGATAATACTGAAAGTGTGGTTTGTTCTGTAACCAGATATAACGGATGCCAACTACCATGGGGTTGCTGGTGGCAGTATGTGTAAAATCCTCACACCCCTAGCCTTAAGAACACTTCTAACCGTTGAATTAGAAGTCCGGGCTTTTAGCTCCGGGGTTAGAGCATTTGTCTCCCATGCTGTCGGTTTGTTGTAGTTGACGCGGTGGTAGGTTCTTGACCCATGAGCAGTAGTCAAGCTGAACTTGGCTACATTGGTGCCGTGACTTGGATGGGAGTGAGGATTTAGGGGGGTGAGCGTAACATATGCCCACTAACATGGCCTAGCAGGTGGCAGTAAGTGTAAAATCATTACACCCCTATCCTTAAGAACACACAAACGACAATGTGTTGCTATTGCGTGTTGAGTGGAGTACCAAGAGAGCACACTAAAGGTGATTCTACCTTTATATACATTTCACAACAACCAATAGATGACCTCCATCCTTTTCAGCACCAATCACATTGATCTGTCCATCCATCCATCCATCGTCAACCGCTTATCCGAAATCGGGTAACGGGGGAGCTGGAGCCTATCTCCATTCTGATTGGGCATAAGGTGGGGTACACCCTGTATAGGTTGCCAGTCTATCACAGTGCAGGGCAGTTAGGGGAACACTGTCTTGCTCAAGGACACCTCAACACAATTCTCTGCAGGTGTGTGGATCGAACCTGCAATCCTCCGATCGCCAGGTGACCACTCGACCCACTAAGCCATGCTGTGCTTACATTAATCTGTGTATATTCAAAACTAATACAAAATACTGCTGAATATTCTCTATGGAAATGGAAAGGAAATGCAGAGTACAGAACAGATTAAGCTGATATCGGGGTGACCAACCTGTCGGTAACGCAAAGCTTGGGTTCTGTCTCTGAGATTTTAATAACTCTTGCTTTACTAAAATGATATGAGTTCAGGCCCTATGCTTTATGACATTTTCTAATGAAGTACATATAGGGGTCTACGTGTGTGTGTGTGAGTCTAGGAGAGATATGTGAAAATAGAAATTATAATTACGTTGTGTGAACTGGCTAATAACATATTCTGTTATATTTATTAGAAGCTACAACCTTTTTTCTATTAAATGATTATTATTATTATTATTATTATTATTATTATTATCACAATAAATTAAAAATATGTTCTATATCTTATTCTTATGCTGATCAGCCACTTCAGTGCGTGACATATGAGTCTGTCCAATTGTAAAAATCATTATTATTCGGTGGCGTAGGGGGTTGAGGCACCTATGTTCAGTGCATCTCTGCTTCATGCAGTTGGGTTTTCAAATCCTGGCTGTGCCGTTTCCATCCATGGCTGACGGTCCATAGCTAGTGGGGCATAATTGGCTAAGCCTCTCATGGGTATAGGGGTAAGGTTGGATAAAGGATTCTGGGTTCACTAGCGTCCCTCTCAGGGTCTCTTGGTTAAGTGAAGGGAAAGTAGTCTGATTCATTGTCCTCCAACGTCAAGCACTTTGTCAAAGCCACTGACCCAGCATTAGACTGACCCGAACAGTGCTCCAGCCAAGTGGGGGGTGGGCTAAGCACTGACCAATGGCGATTCCGTATGTGGCGGGAGTGTCGGAACAGTTGAGACATTTATGTTCAAAACATCGCGTCTCAGTTGATTTGAAACCCCTGACCACACTGGATCAAAAGTTGGTCCACCCCAAGGATCGGGTCCCCTGGCATAAACAGAGTAATGTAGTGTACGCTGTTAAATGCCAGGAGGACTTCAGTGACTTGTACATCGGGGAGACCAAACAGACGCTGGATAAGAGGATCTTGCAACACATGAAAGCCAACACATCAGGCCAGGACTCTGTGGTCTACAACCTTCTACAGGCGAGTGGCCACTCATTCAAGGATGGTGATTTTCACATCCTTGATAGGGAGGAACGCTGGTTTGAAAGGGGGGCTTAAAGAGGCCATTTCTGTCAAGAGGGAACAAACGTTATTGAATAGGGGTGGTGGCCTGAGAGTAAATCTGTCTGCGTTAAGACGCAGACAGATTTACTGCTGTGATTTAATGTGATTTAATGCAAATGTGAATTAATGCAAATGTGATTTAATGCTGTGATTGCAAATATTCTCCAATCCTTTGTGAATGGTGCTCATTGCCACTGAATTAGTTGATTACCCAACTTGTATATGAAGGCAGCCTATTGTTGATGTACTGTTTATAAAGGGGGGTACTTGCAGTCAGCTCAGACTGAAGACGTCACCGGTTTGAGTGTCAAAATGTTTCCGAATAAACTTCCAGTTGAACCGATCACCTCTTTTTTTGATTTCCATACCTGGATTATCGAGCATGCATCAAGACAACATACACTATATTACTCTGTTTACACCAAGGAACTGTATCCATGGGACGGACCAACTTTTGACGCAATGTGTTTTGGGGTTTGAAAGCAACCGAGATGAAATGTTTGGACATTTTTTGTCTCATCAATTCCGAAGCTCCCACCACATCCCCCTGGTTTTGCGCTTAGACAGCTCTTCTGCCTTCACTTGGCTGGTGCTCTATTTGGGAGGCTTACTGGCTTTAGCAAATGCCCAGTTGGGATAACCACATTTAAACAGGGCCTGTTTAATGTGAGATTTATCTCCCTCCATGGCCAGAGAGTCAATGGGGACGTTGTCATCATCTTGGTGGTACAGAGTCCTGATGATTCCTAGATTATGCACCAGCAGATGGTGGTAGTCAAACCGTAAATACTGATCCGTATGTATGGGTTTATGATAAATATTCAGTCAACTTTTCCCAATCAATAACCTTAATTTCCCTTATTTAATTTCACTAAGCCAACACATCATTTTGAACATCCTTCCTGGTGAACTTGATGTGGTTGTCCACCGAGTTAATGTAGTTTGTTAATGTAGTCCTTCTTGTTCCAATGGTGTACCATTAAAGAGAAATAAATGGAGATACTCTACTTGCATGCATTCATGTGTATGTGGGTTCCACCCGCAGTGGTAAAATGAGTCAACAGAGACATAGGTCGAAGAAAGCAATTTGATAAAATGCGGCGACAATGCGAAATGAGACTCGAATGGATTAACACGCTAAGACATGGAGAGAGTCTTCTTGGCTTCTGCACTTTAATTTATCAGTTGCCAGCAAAGGATGAAAACTCACAAGAACAGGCACCACAACAAACACAACACTCTGTGACAGTTTCACCCAAAAGGGAGTGCATTGCATGATAGGAGCAACGAGAAAAGTGCAATGTCCTACGACACTACACAGCCCCCTACCAGCGGTATCAAAGGTGCTCAGTGATCCAACCGCTCAACCAACAAAGTCCACAAAACGTCGTTGTGGCCATCTCCGATGGCACGACCTCCTTTGAGCCCTTTGCTCAAGTTTACTGTTTTCATTCTTGGGCTCCACCCAAGAGGAGTTGAGGCTGCTGGAGGGAATCATCTGGATGAACAGTCTGGCAGCCATTTACAATTTTCCAGTGGGCGGTACAGTGGTACATGGTCCCGGTGCAGCACCATAACACGTCCCCTACAATGAGCCTCACTCGGTAAACAGCGTCCGACAGCTGCTCCAACATCCTGCAGAATCTTTCCCAATGGCTTGTGAGCTTGGGCGAGAGGCCCTTCTTCCAGGCAGGGCAGAAAACCCACATCTGTTCACCAGAGGAAAACGTCCGGCTCTGGTAACGGGTGTCATACGCCTGCTTCTTGTGACACCCTGCATTAGCCTGGTGAATCCAGGCAAAGCCATGTGCTTCCCTTAGCCAATCCATGGGTGCCCCCCATGTGCGTGTCCGTTGGGCCCTTTCTGGGGAGGGTAGACATCACAACAGTACACAAAAAATTCAACAATCTCCCTGAAGCCCACCGAGTGGAAGCGTTGACGAAGTCGATGCAGCATCTGTGTCAAGCCAAAGTCGCCCACCCCCACCAAGCCATGAACAGCCTGCAGCACCCATTGTCGCACAACCCTGGGCACCCGCAACTACCATGTTACCGCTACTCACCCTGGGGCTCGACATACCATGTAGAGAAGGCCATCATGTCTTGAAAGGGTGGCCTACTGGGAATAGTAAGCCTTGGTCTCCACCGCCAAGGCTGAGATATTCTGCCACATCATTTGTTTCCCTGCATCAATCCACTGGCCTAGCTTAGCCAGGATTGGGTCATTGGCCTGTGCCTCCCACAGCTCCTCAGGGTCCGCTGCCTCCTGTCGGTCTCCTACTGCATTATCGTGATGAGTTGTGGCTGCGGAGAGAGGTAATCTGTCTCACTCTCCCTGGTGATGATACCAGCACTCGGTCTCTTTAATATTCTGCTCCGCTGCCTCACATTTGGCTTATGCCTGCCGATGATGTTGCAACTGAATGGGATGGGCACCGCCATGCCCATGTTGATGGAGTCAGTCACCAGACCAGTATTTGTGTACTCCTTGTCATGGGCTGCGAAAGTGTCCCTGAACTCATCCAGCAGCTACCGCAGCTGATGATCCTGGCTCTCACTGAGCCCAGTGCTGCTCCTCTCAAAGAGATTGGCACATCTCCATTGATGGTGAGGGCTTGGGCCAGGCCACTGGTTGGGCAATGCAAGCTGTTGACATGGTTGGCAAGGTGCGTCGTGATGGCCTGGGATGCTTCTTAGCATAGTGCACCTGCTTCCTTGTGTTCCCTTGCTGCAATTCCACTATGTTGTCACCGATATTCAACACCACCAATGGCACATCAACTTGAGCCTCCCATCAGGACAACAGATCTAGCCACACAATGCAGGTGTCCTGGATTCCAGTAAGTCAGAGCTCATGCTTACATTCTCTCCCCCATTTAGCAACGTATAGGACTCTTTTCCCTACATGATAGCCAGCTCACCAGTGACTATATGGAGTGGCAGCAGCTTCTCCAGCAGCAGAGAAGAGGTGCTTGGTGTCCAGTAGCACTCCTGATCAGATGAGAAAGATGATGGACCCTGTATCCACAAGAGCGACAGAGCTGCACCTCCACCACACAGTCTATGTACAGCATTAGTTTTCAACCTTGGGGTCGTGACCCCACATGAGGTCGCCTGGAATTCAAATGGGGTCGCCTGAAAATTCTAGTAATTGATTAAAAAAGAATTACCAATATTTTTTTATGATTAATATATATTAAAAAAGCTCCACGCATAATTTTATACAGTTATCGTTCACCTTCACTTTCCCTTGTAAAAATCAAGTTAAAAAAATGTGCGGGCATATTGACTTGACTTGAGTTACCCAATCACGTGACCAATACGTGCGTAGCTTCAACCCGCCCCGACAAACTTGCAGCTTTGCTCGCAGTCCGGAACGACAGAAAATAGCAAATGAAAAAAAGAAAATTGATAGATTTCTTCGCCCGCCTGGCTCCGCCGGGAGAACTCCAAGAGAGACAGAGAAACAGACACCAAAAAGGCAAAGAAAATATTACGAAAGTTTCATTCTGTAAGGATTTTCCAGCGTCATTGAATGTAATGAGGAAAAGCCGAAATGTCTGTGTAGCCAGGTACCCCTAGTGGTTGTACTGCGCACAGCTACCTAGACCTAGCCTTCGAGGGCCAATAAACTCAGAAGTCTTACCACACAAGAGGTGAATCTGTTCAGCTGGATCAGAGGTTCATTTCAGAAACGTTTCATCACTCACCAGGTGACTTTTTCAGTCTGAGCTGAAGGCAAATATCAGAAGTCTTAGTTCTCTGCAGAGATGAGGGCATCAAGTGGCAACAGTGAAAGGACATGCAAGATCCAGGATTTTGGTAAGTATTATTAATAGTTTTTTATTCCTACTTTTAGTTCCCTTATATGTATATATATTCTCATTTACAGACAATTACATCTATATCACTGGAAGTCATTCCATTCATATTTAACAAAACACAAATAATCGGTAGGCCTACCTTTAACAAAGGAAACATAAGCACCGGTACCTCTATAATGATTAACACAGATATGCAACATGCATGCAATTTGCCACAATGGCAGCAAAAACCGTAAGGGGTTGGTTCAGTCCAGTGTACCTGGAATTGTATTTCAATTGTGTGTGGCACACAGTTGTGGGGCAAAGGTTTGCTATTGTCCTACCACAATTGGAGTGACTTATCACTAATTCCTCTCTCCTCTGTCACTTCAGTTTATTGGGTGGCTCGCCACTTCAGCTCCCAAACTCCACCCCTCTCTGTGAGAAGTAAGCCAAGGCTTAAGAATCCTTTTCTTTCCCAATCCAACCGATCACAGAAATAATTGGCCAAGTTTCGTCTTTTATGTTGATCGCCAAAGAAAACATGAAAACAAATGGAGGTCCCTGATGGCCATGTAGGCCAGTAGTTTACCCACAAAGTACTTAAATAATTATTAAATGTATTTCGTCACCATCTCTCTCCGTTTAGTCTGCCACAGATCTTTTTGAACCAGACTAATCCGGGTTTCTACGCGCACCTCCTGTGTGCGGCAGACTAAAGAGTGCCCCTCCACTCACATCTACAAAAGGTTCCCAACGGGTCACTAATTAGATGACGAGGCAGAACCATGCACTGAACCCCAAGTCCACTCCAAGGTGCCTGTGGTGCATGCCACAATGTTAATGTCGCATATAACAGCCCTAGTACCTAGGGCAGACCTGGGCAAATTACAGCCCGCGGGCCACATCCGGCCCTTTGTACGTCCCTGTCCGGCCCGCGTGAGGCCAATCATAAACACCATAAATTAAACAATTTAAAAAAAAAAACTTTTATTTTGAAAAGCGTTACGTCACTACGTATGTACGTCATAGAAGTAGCACCTTCACTCGTGTATACACGTAAGTGAGTGAAGGCGATGCTGTTCGCCAGGTTACCCTCAAGATGTCGACACACCCCAAGAAAAGAAAAGTTGATAACGAATGCCGTATTTTCAACAAGACATGGACTGCCAAATATTTCTTTACAGAAATTAAAGGTAAAGCAGTGTGCTTAGTCTGTGGTACACAGGTTGCTGTGTTTAAAGAATATAATTTGAATTGCCACTACACGACCAAGCATGAAGATAAATACAGAAATCTGTCAGGTGAAGAGCGTGCAAGGGAGTCTGATGCATTGCTTGCAAAACTACAAACCCAACAAGGATTTTTCACTAAACTTCACATCCCAGAGATGCAGCCGCAGGACAAGTTATGTCATTTCTCACAAAATCGCCAGAAAAAGTAAGGCGTTTTCCGACGAGAGTTTATTAAGGAGTGTTTATTGGACTCTGCTGCGCTGATGTGCCCAGAGAAAAAGGGCGCGTTTGAGAACGTTTCACTCTCCCGACGCACTGTAACGAGGCGGATTGAGGACATCGCGGGAAACTTAGAGCTTCAGCTGAAGAACAGAGCGGCCGACTTTGACTTTTTTTCTCTGGCTTTGGATGAGAGCTGCGATGTACGTGACACCGCCCAGCTACTTATCTTCTTACGTGGGATAACCGCAGACTTTCAAATCACGGAGGAGTTGGCAGCCATGCAGTCAATAAAAGGGACAACCACTGGTAATGACTTGTTCACAGAGGTAAATGCATG
>OMLC01101879.1:4873-25780 GCA_900302585.1 Regalecus glesne | reverse complement strand
ATATACACTTCAGTTGCATGCTGATCATTGAAATGAGGCAAGTCAATATAGCATCAAAATAAACTCCTTTTTCATATTGACTCTATATTTGAGAAATATCAATGAGGAGCTATGTGAGCCTGCATTGGCCCCTGACAACATCTGAAAACTCTCCTCACACTCACGGTATGAAGTCAATCATTCACTCAGGAGGAGATGCCTTTGGATTGGACATTGGATTCGGGTGCCAAGGCCGACAGGAGCCAGGTCGGTCATCTAGTAATTAGAAGCTCGCTGGTTCAATTCCTGGTTCCTTTAGAAAATGCGTCTAAGTGTCCTTGAGAAAGACAAACGTCTTGGGTCAACAGAGGAAACTAGCAAGGTGGATAATCTGATGTATTCAACTTCTAAATTGTCATGAATATTCATTATTTGAATTTTTTTGGGGGGGTTAATATGAGGAAAATAAAGCTGTCGGAATTGTAAGCGCAGACCCAGAATAGCCAGTCTTATCTGTTAATGAAGGATTAAATCCACTAAACTGATGGAGAAACGCAAAGGTACAAACATGACACACATTATTAAACATGTGCTCTATGATTGCTCAGTGGTTCATCCAGATGATATGAGGAATATTCAAAATACACACCTCCTCTAATTCATACTAATCGCTAACGGGCAACGTTCATATTCTTTGCTCTGCCGTCCTCTAGTGGCCATTACGTGAGCTCCATTTATCGTCACCGGATATGGCGTCACTTTCAACTTTCCTTGGCGACTCACGTTTTTACGGGAACCTTTAGCTGATGTCCCAGATCCTTGGTAGCTGAAGTAAATATGAAATAGCTCTGTTTTGAATGCTGTTGTCACCGAGGTAAGTTTTTCTCCCAAGCTCTTTAAATTCGACATGTACATTTCTAATTGAATATTGGCCAATGAAATTGGTTCAAATTACGTAATTCATTCATCGCGTCTTGCTCCCTTGTGGTAGCATGCTAAGCTAGCATGGGCTAACTTTTTTACGTTAGCAGGGTTGCGGACGTGACCGTCTCAGAGTCGTCCAATTTAATCCATCCACCTGCAGCAAAGCAATCGATTTGAATGTAATGTCCGCCTAATGAGAACTATTTTGAGTCAATTGGCAATCTGTTTAAACATGGCACACTGGGATCATTTATGAGGTTTTTACCTGGATTGATCATCTTCAATCCACTGACAGCTGTCGTTTTAGTGAGAAATGAACTGAGGTTTAGTATTAATTCCTATGGTTCGTCATGGTCAAGCTTCCTTGTCGTTCAGCCTTGCAAAAGCCAACGAACATGTACCCTGGCTGACTGACATATGTGCTTTTCTTATCTCGACAGGGCCTAGCCATAGTAGTCGGGAGGCACAATGGTGAAGTATTTCTGCTGTGCAGGTTTTTTAAAGAGTTCTTGGGACCAAGTATGCGTTGCATTCTGGCAACGATATCCCAACCCTTACAGGTGAGTGTTGTAACTATACAAATTAACGGGTACCCCTTCACCTCTGATCGTTACCTAACGTCTATAAGCCAAACACCATATGTTGAATGGCGTTTGACCACTGGTATACTTAATCCGCTGAGCGGTGTGTATCTCTTATGCCACCTAGTAAGCTGCTCAAAAGTTCACAGGAAATATCTCTCTCCTCGAAGTGCAACTGTATTTCTAATTTTACTGCTCCATGTACCTAGATTATATTTAACTTCAATAATGATTATTTCACATGTCTTGTCAAACACAAGGTAGAGTCATTGAACAGCATTACAGCAAGTATTTGGTGTGACCACCATTTGCCTCTTATTGCAAAAAACAAAAAGAAAAAACCAACAACAAACTCGTTTACATAGAGTTGATCAGGTTGTTTTTTATAGGATGTAGGATATTATCCCTCTCCTCTTCATTAAAGTTCCATTTTAATGGCTTTACCAAATTGTCTGGTATTGGCAGGAACTGGTACACACTGTCATATGCACCAGTCCAGAACAATCCGAGCATGGTCAATGGTTGAAACACTCAGTCATATGCACCAGTCCAGAACAACCCCTAACATGCACAATGTCAGGTGATTAGGCAGGCCATGGAAGAAGCTGGACATTTTCAGCTACCAGATATTCAATACAGAACCTTGCAACATGTGGCCATGCATCATCATGCTGAAATATCTCTAGATAGGAATGAATGAATTGCACAAACATGGTCCTCAGGATCTCATCCTAGAATCTCTGTAATTTCAAATTGCTAATGACAAATTGCATCTGAAGTCTTTATCCCTATGAAATGCCTACCCATACCAAAACCCCTCTACCTCTAGTGGCCACTCTTTCTGCAATGTTGGCATTAGAAAACCACTCATCCTCATGGCAGTACATGTACATACTCATCTTTCCAATACAGCTGAAACCAGTATTCATCACTGAAGAGGACCCATCTCCAGTGTGCAAGGGGTCATCACTAGTGAATGTTTGCCCACTTGGGATTAGGTCTCAAAGCTTTTGAGCACTTAAGCAGCTCTACAGCATTCTAGGGGTAGACCCTGGTAGGGATGTCAGAGCCTCCCTGAGACAGTTTCTGACAAAACTGTCTTGTGCAAACCAACAGTTTCATCAGCTGTCTGTGTGCCTGATGGCTCAGATCATAGACCAGGTGTAGCAGCTGGATGTACCGTTTCTGATCCGGTGTGGTTACATGTGGTGTACAGTTGTCAGGCTGGGTTGGCTATATTGTCAAAACAACTGAAATCAGCTTATGGTAGAGAAAGAGCGGCATAGGTCAGAAGGTAGGGTAGTCTTATCGTAATTAGAAGCTTGTAGGTTTGATTCCCGGTTCTTTCAGATAATGTGTCCTAAGTGTCTTTGAGGAATATACTTAACTCCCAACCACTTGGGACAACAGATGAAAATTAGCTTGGTGGTTAATTTTACATTTACTTTAATTACATTTTACTACACTGTCCCTATTAAAGGGGATTAAATAAACATCCTTTGTCAACCGCTTATCCGAAATTGGGTCGCGGGGGAACTGGAGCCTATCTCAGCTCCCATTGGGCGAAAGGCGGGATACACCCTGTATAGGTCGCCAGTCTATCACACCTCGATACACTTCTCTGCAGGACTGGGGATCAAACCTGCAACCCTCCGATCGCCAGGTGACCACTCTACCCACTGAGCCATGGCCCCCCTTAAGTAAACATTACTACTATAATATTGATTTATACTTTCATTTTCTGTGTAGATCACTTTAACTCCCTCTACTCTTGGCTCAATCAATCAGCCTTAAATCAATTAAAATTGGTTCAGAATGCAGCTGCTAGAATTTTCACTAGAAGGGGGTGGCATAGCTCAGCTGGTAGAGCGGTCGTCTGGCAATCGGAAGGTTGCAGGATCGATCCCTGGTTCTGCACAGTATGTCGAGGTGTCCTTGAGCAAGACACTAAACCCCTAATGGCTCCCCGAGCGCCATATGTTGGCAGCTCACTGCTCCTATACAGTATAGGTTGGGTCAGAAATGCAGAGAAATCCAAATTTCCCCTTGCGGGACTGAAAAGGAATCTCTTTTTTTTCTCTTTTTTTCTAGAACTAGCCGTAGGCCCCACAGTACCCCTGTTCTTTCATTCTCCAGTGATTCACTGTAAAATCCTGAATAACATACAAGATATTGTTGAATGCTTTTAAAGCACTGCATGATCTTGCACCCAGTTAAATTTCTGATCTCACTCCTCATTCCACTTCCTAACCACTCACATCCTCAAACCTTAGTCTTTTAGTTTTCTCCCACTCCAACTGCAAAACAAACGGTGCCTACTCCTTTGTGGTTTTTAGCCCCAAATCTCTTGAATAATCTTCCCAAATCCATTAAAATTGGACAATCTTTGGATTGTTTTAAGCCGCTTCTAAGAACCCATATTTTTAAGCAAGCCTTTTATAGCCCTTTTGTAGTTAGTTTTTAGTTTGATCTATTTCTTCCTGTGTCATATTTAATTTAATTATCTATTTGCTCTTTATTTTTTATGATTGTATGTGAAGCACTTTGTAAACCACATGTTTTAAAAAGTGCTCTACAAAAACTTTTATTTACTCACTTTGAATATTTTGAAAGCGGCTCTAATGGACTATCCTGCAGTCAGCATGTCAATTGCCAAATTCATCGACATTTGTGGCATGTATGGCATGATATCCAGCAAAAAACGCACATTTCAGAATGTCTCATATTCTCCCCATCACAATGATAACAAATTCCTATGTGATATTGTTTAACAGCATGTAGATGTCACAACTGTCAGATAGGTGGATTATGTTAGGAACAGGAAACAATATTAAATAATTTTTAAAAAGTGAAAAATCAGAGAATTAAACTCATACAACATGAAAAAAACTGGGATAATTTACGTCAGCTGATGAAAAACTGGGAGGCCAATAAAAGTCCTACATTTAAAATCTTTTTCACGTTATATTCTCTTTTATTTCACCTAGTAATCATGTTCTGACTGAGGACATCATTTTCCGAGAGGTTACTCCAAGCAATTGCCTAATTTCCAGACGTCTGTTGACCAAGACGAGCAGGGCACCTCGCTGGATGGAGCGGTACCTTCCAAAGCACATGGCCAGCTCGGCCTACATCATTGAGGATTCTATTGTTGACCCTCAGATGAGGACCATGACCACACTAACATGGAACATCAGCCATGCTCGCCTTATGGTACTGCAAGTCTTACTTCTATATTATTGCTAAAGTAGTTCTAATCCATATTGAGAGAACTCATGTTCTTTTTTTGTTTTTTCCCTTTGCCCCAGTCTGTGGAGGAGCGATGTGAATACCGCATTAACAATGACAATGGCAGCTGGACAGAAATAAAGAGGGAAGCTTGGATCTCCTCCAATCTATATGGGTTCTCAAGAGCTATTCAGGTCAGTAGACTAAAAAAGTCCACTAGATGGTTTTGATAAACAAGAGAAGGTCAGACTCCCTATGGGGCTTCCAGAAAGGGGGCTTAACCTTGTTGATACTGGTAACTAAAAACACAATGCAAGGATGCCACAGGTGAGGAGCTGTGATGGTTTGCCCAGACTGTTGGTGTTGCAGAATGATTATTGATGTACAACAGAGAGGCTGTATGGCTTTTGTCAGTTAAAACGTATCAAAGCTTTATGAACATCAGACTTGACTTGAACTATGTTCTATGTATTGTGGAGACATATTTCAATTATGTTAATCTGTGCTCATGTTTTTCAGGAATTTGGACTAGCAAGGTTTAAGACCAGCGTTACAAAGACCATGAAAGGCTTTGAATATGTCCTGGCCAAAATGCAAGGTATGGTAATTTGTCAATAATTGGACTTTATTGGTGACACTTTCAATCAGTTTCACTTCATGAAAGTAGGACTGACAACTAGTCTGAAGCTGCCAAAATCAGTAATTGGAGTTGGCGGTATAAATTTCTATTATTTGCTAATCATATCTACACAGCACATTTTGCGTAGCAGGTTATGTCACTAAAAAAAACAAAAAAATGCAGCTTGTGCTGTGGCTATGATGATGGATGTGTGAGGCCCAAGTCTCAGAGTGTGGGAGTGCTTTGAATTGACATCAAGAAAGAAAATGGCTCCTTGTTAAAATTAACAAAGTTGAACTCACTTGACACAGGATTACAATGGTAATGCATAAAATGTCATGCTGAGCTTCATTTAATCCAAATGGAGTGAGTTTCTTAACGGTATGAGTAACGTTACTTCTCTCAAACAAACCCTATGGTAAAAAACAGCAACAATTATGTAACATTACTGCTAAAACACTGCATATTATTTGCACTGTCACATTGATAGGTTGACTGTTGAATTGGGGGGGGGGGCAAAAAGAGAGCTGGCAGGCAGCTGCATGCACAGATGTGCTCACATTCAGAGAGGAGAGAGAAAAATGAGTCCTGGTGGCTCACTGGGTAGAGCGCATGCCTGGGAGTCAGGCGTTCCAGGTCCCTATCCCGCCACGTAGCTCAGTAAATGTGAGGTTGTATTCCTTGTAAAGCGCTTTGAGTGGCCGTTAGACTAGAAAAGCGCTATATAAGCACAAATCCATTTGCCATGAGCCATCAACTCTTACGAGCTCTTACATCTTGTTTTCTGTCCTTAATGTTTGGCCATTTTTAATGTCAGTACAACATTACTGTTGGAGATGATGGGATGTGCAGCAATCATAAAGTTTTAGAGGATTCAGAGTAAAGCAAATAAAATTCAATGTTATATCTGGAGTTGCGGTTTATTTATCCAACTAAATTATATTGCAAAAAACTCAAAATGATAAAAAAAAAATCTTTGTTATAATACAGGGACTTTTACTTTAATAGCTCTATTTGGGATCAAATCATTCTAGCATGGGAACTTGTGAAAAGTGGATTGAGCCTCTTTTCACCATTTGTATGGAAAGAGCAAGAGAAGGAGAACAAGACAGGCGACCTGGAGCATTGGCCAGTCAGATTGGCTTTTACGTCATCCAAATTCCCATGTACAAATCATCTATCCTCCACCCACCCAAACCAATTTTTTTCTCCAATTTAGAGACCTGCTTTAGATCACACATTACCATTATTTCTGTGTATGGAAGCATGATGATATGGTAATCAGTTTTGTGGCTATCATATAGCATATTACATAAACCCCTTTGCAGCTGTTGCATAGGGCGTACCCAGCACTTAATTTTTCCCACAAAACTTTTCTGCCCTTACTTTTTTTTAATTATTCCCTCAGTTATTTTTTGCCATTGCTGCTTAAGGCAATCAGATGCTGCTTTTGGAAAAATGGGAATCTAGTCTACTAATTTATGCTTGACAAAAAAATAAAGCTTAGAATATGTTCCCTTTTTAGAAAATACTATTTATATTTTCCTTGTCTATTATTTCACTCATTTGTACTCCATCTAATGTTAATCAAAATGATCATATTTATGACTCACCCCTCCTGATCTGTATGTAGATTGACCGTGTTACCTGTGGATAGATGTAACTGCAATCTACGTATAGCTGAGATGTAGACATTCATCTCCATGTCATTTAAAAAGGAGTGAATTGTTTTATCAGACAGATTCAGGGCTCTGGTGGCATTTGTGTGTTGGGAAATGATGAGCCAGGCGTCATGGGCTGCACCCCCACCTCGGTGTGTCAGGAAGGGCATCCCGCCTATGCTAGGTCCGTGTGCACCCCTCCAACATTGGGACAAGTCATGACATGTTAAAAACTGACCTTTGTTATATCAGACAGACTTCTCTGGTAGATGAGTCACAAAAAATGAGAACCGTGCAAGTTCTCCTTTCGTAACAAGCAGCGAAAAGTTCTAACATGACATGTTTGAGTTGATTTGTTTCACATCACGTGTCCTGCAATGTGACTTGTGTGCAAATGTGACTACATTTGCATGATGTTTATTAGTTGAGGTAACATTGTCCAGGGTCCACTTGATTTCAAGGCTTACCAATTTAATACCGGTGTTGAGAAAGAATTAGCATTATAAAGCTAAATGTAGTTATAAAGTAAATTCAAGATGAGCTGTGTTTCTAATGGTCACATGCATACAAGTGGGAGGTTATAGCATTTTACAGCACTGTCAACATGTTCACATTTCACACAGGTGAAACACCATCTCGAACCTTGGCAGAAACAGCTACCGAACGGGCACGAGAGACAGCACTGGCAGCCAAAGAGAAGGCCAAAGACTTGGCCTCACAGGCCCAAAAGAAGCAATATGTTTGACATACTTACACAACCCAATTGTTACTATTTCACATACACTGGGACAATACTATTTACCTCCTCCTGTGGTCAAGGTTTGTTTAAAGGGTGAGACAAGAGGATCCTGTTGATTAAAAAAGTACTGTTAGAATGCCCAAGGTGATCAGTGGACCATTCATGTTTGAACTGAGTTTATAGTCTTGTATTCCATCTTGTTATATCCCAGTTATTTGAAATAATTCTTTTGATACAGGAGGATTTCATTATCTACCATTGATGCATTCACTACCTGCCTGTGTTCAGTGTTTTGGGTGAGAGGTAAAGAGAAGGATAGTTTTAATGAGTTGTTACACGCAACTTTTGAATGCCATGCAAACAATAATAGCAAATCACCAGCCAAGAGAGATGTTTTTCAATTCTACGCTGGACCTCTGTGCCCATCTGTATGCTATTCCCTTTTTTTCATTGAAACACAAACATTTATGTGATTTTGTATACTCCATGTACTTGACCTATTGGCAGCTTCTTGCATAGAAGTAGAGATTCCAATAGAATCATTGACTGATCCAAATAGTTTTAATTGTACATGTTTTGTTTGAAATGTCAGAATCATGGTATGTTCAAGTCACTTGATCTTAAATTAATCCTTGCACTTGATTAATAATTTCATTGTTTTTGCTATTTCAATTCAGAATATTTCCTTGCTTCAAATTGAAGTTCTTTGCATGATGATGGGTCCATATTAGTCATAGCTTGAAAATAAATCCATAACTGAATGCTTTGAATTTCTCTTTTCACTTATTTTGAAAGGTTGTAGAGCAGTGGATATCAAAAAATACTTTTTTCTTATTAGTCACACAAATGCAAAGAAGATCTTAACTTTTTATCATTACTTAATCTGCTCTGCAATGTAGTACAGAACATGAACAGTAAAAGGATCTTGTGAAATCGCAACATTTAGTTACATGCATCAATATTTACTGTAAAATAATGAGGACATTGAGTATTAAATATATAATATTTATTCATAAAAAGGTATACACTAGTAGAAAAATGCTACATAATATTACTGGGAGAAGAGAAATATGTCCACAAATGGATAAATTCACTTGCCAGGTAAAAATACATTTGCGTATTAAATCCTGAAGGCAATTTGCACTTCAAGTTAATAATGCACAGTAGTAAAGGGGATAAAAATACTTGTAATACAGCAATTAACAGTGAAAGCTGCATAATCTTTACAAGTAAAAATGATCTATGGTGACAGACAGTGTGGTCAATTTACTGCATGCAAAATTTTACTGACTGATGCATATGCAATGACGTGCATAGTTGTGATGCAGACATTGTAGATTGAGACGTTCTTATTTCCAGTGAAGAATAAGAAATAACAGTTCTATGTAAGGAACAGGTGTTTTTTTTACCCCTTTTCCTTAAAATAGATCAAAATTATTAGCTGTGCACTCTATTGGAAAAACCATTTGGGTACAAATTCATCAAATGATTATGAGATATTTAGTTGCTAGGTGGCTCAGCGGGTAGAGCGCATGCCTGGGAGTCAGGAGTTGCGGGTTCGTACCCTACTGCCTAGCTCAGTAAATCTGATGCGCTCATTGTAAAGCGCTTTGAGTGGTCGTTAGACTAGATAAGCACTATATAAGAACAAGTCCATTTATCATTATCATGAATGTGCAAATATGACCGGTCATCTCTTTTTCGTTGTTGAGATTGGTATACCCACAACCCTTTGGAAACCAAGTGCAATGTGTGGATGATTTGTGCAACAGAGGAAAAAGAATAAAACCAAGGACAATTTTTACAACATTAATAGAAAATATAGTAAAGGTTACTGTATAAGTGCATGCTACATACCATGACTTTACTTGATTCCTGAAATAGAAACTTCTTAGTGCTGAAAGAAAGCTGTATATAATAGATCAACCCCATTTTAAGGCAGACTCCAATGTAGAAATACTGAAAAGAAAATAAGTTAAATATTTCAAATAAGAACAGCCCTTGAAAGGTAGATTATAAACCAAGTAAGAATTGTGTTATTTGAATGTTTGTAGGCAGTGATCACCACACACCTCATGGCTTTGAAATATATAAAGATGAGCGTGCGTGTTATGCTTTTCTTCCATAGTTGAGTGACTTAAAAAAAATGTTATTCAGTGCAAATGGGCATAGCTCATTTGGGCAAACCATTACCATTCCACTTGTTGGTGCATTATGTTTGAAAAGAATGTATCATATCCTGGGAAGAGTTCAAACATACAGTGATGTTTCAAACTAATGTTTTGTGTCCTCCATTTTCATCTATTGCCCTCTTTTGGAATGTTTCCTCCTCTTCCATTCCTCTGAATTAGGATTGATGAGCTTAGTTCACCACTGTCATAGCCAGGCTCTGTCCAAGCTGGAGTAACAGTGGTCTACATCAGTGTGTGTAACAGTCAGTCCATCAGAGTCCACACATTCAAACACGATGCTCTCCACATCAACCTCCACGTCCTCTGCAAAAGAAATGTTGGCAAAGGACACATCGAGTCAGCAAAAGAAAGAGTATAACTAACCACACCTGTGTCCCATGCAAGCCTTGTTGGAAAAAGTGCTGCTTTTGGAGAATATGGTGGAAAACATCATTAACTTTTTTTACAATCCTAAAACTTGACAAACTAGAAGCCATAAACAGTTGTTTTAGCAATAGCAACTACATGAAGGTGAATTTCCATTATTACCATGTGTGGATATTGATTAGTTTTTTGTCTCGAGAGCATTAATTGCATCTTATCTTTGAGGTTCTTTTTCCCCACCCTCTGAAAATGAAACTTAGGCTGTTTATTTCAAAAGTAGAATATGGTTATATGTGTACCATGTACTGAAACCTAAATACAAAATCACCCTGTAAAGTGACAAAAATAACCCTGGCAGATGTCTTTTTTGACAAAAAAATGATCCAATAACGAAGAGAAACAAGAAAAAAACAACACTTGTACATTTCTATCACAACCTCTTTACCTACCTCTGTCAGAGTCAGACCTCTCGGAGGACATGGCAGACCCCAGGCTGTCATTCCTCATCCTCTCAGTGCCTCGTTGCAGCTGCTCCAGCCGAACTCGCAGCTCTCTTTGCTCCCAGCGCAAGCGGTCCTTCAGCTGTTCCGCGCGCTCATCCTGCTCCTGCAGCTTCTGAGGTGGGCAAACAGGAAAGGAGAGATGATCATCCAATGGCTATTACTGAGAAGTTCAAAAGCACACCATTAGGGTACTAATTTGTGTAAACCACAAAAATCGTGACAAAATCAATAGTAGAGAAATCAGTAGTCTTGGTAAAGTAAGTTTATGGCAGTTTACCAAAGGCAATATTTAGTTTGATTCATCCTCAAGACATTACTGTTGCATATGATGATGTGGCAAGTCTACCTTTATGTGGAGCTGTGCTCGTCTGAGCAAGTTGAGAGTAGTATTCCTCATTGAGTCAGATGACAGAGGAACCTGCTGTTTAAGCTGCTCCAGACAGTGTCTCAGCTGAGCCCGCCTACACAATACACAAAAGAGTAAACATTTCCATCACAGTAAGCAAACTAGATATTTCAGAATACTTAGGTGAAAAATATCTGAATTGACAGTAAGTGCAACTAGGTTCTGTCCTACACCTATCAACATATTTCTTCAATGATATTTAGCCATACTCTTCATGCAGATTGTCTCGGAAGTGCTGCTGCACATGATCCATTACCTGTTTTTTTCCAGCTCGTTGTGGACAGACCTGCAATTAAAAGAAAAATTAATCATTTACATAATGAGCATCAGGATTGCTGCTGCCTTGGAAGATGGATTATCTATACAGTTTAATAAACGGTGTCTTAGGAAGACAAATGTCCAGTTTCAAAACACCCTGCTGTCAATTTCCTCGTTATGTAATGCAATTACCTATTGCCCCCTGCTGATATCTTCTTGCTCCTTTGCTTGCCTCTCTTATCCGAGTCCTCTAGACTCAGAGGTAGAACTGATGCATACCCATGCTCTGCCTCTGTTGATGGAAGGACAATACGCATATTTAATGGCAACGCTGTAAATCAAAGACAAGGGCGGAGAAAACAAACATCATCGTTAACATTCAAGTTCAGATTAACAGCATACCTCATGCTAACTTCCATATAATGAACATTCCTTACGCAGACGAACTAAGGCGTTTAAAAGTTAAGACGTACGAAAACACTTAGGCTGCTGTCATCTGCACTACCGGCATTCTGTTGTCAGGTTTTGGCGCCATCGGCCATCAAAATGTTCACTAAACAGCTGGCCGCCGCTTCACAAACACCAGGAGCAGTGGAACAAACAGCAAGTAACCCGCTAGAATTAACCAACACACGCAGTTAAGTCTCATCAATTCGACGTCCATTCATTCCAGGGTGAGCCTTCCAACGCGACTCCTCTTACATTTTCAAACTGGACCAGAATTGGCGCCTTTGAGTACAATGATGTGACCGATATGTAGGTCACTGAGTCAAGCGAGAAACATCGACTTAAATAACCAACGGGTTCACATTTCGTCGATCTACGGAACTCAAACCCTCATCGTTCTCCTCCTTTCCTCTTTTCTAACGTTTGTTTGCATTCTCCGTCGTTGCATATTTTTCGACCCCCCTCTCTTTTCGCTCTTTTTAACACAGAGACCGAATTTGCTTCCTGAAAGAATGACAGCTGACTGACAAGAATTACCTCGTTCTCTTCTCTCCAGAAACTCGGCGGCTTGAAGAAGCACTTGGATATTGCATAGGTTCGCTTCCATTGTTGGTTCTCAGATGTGAATAAGACGCGACCGAGACAATCTGCAGACAGTATTGGCAACAACAGCCTAAGAATAGCTATGTGCTACGTTTGCAGCTCCCAACACACACATTACGTCAAAATCGTCATCCTCAAGCCCCCCTCTCCGACCACTCCCTCGTCCTGTTTGCTAAAGTTCAATATATAGCGTCGTTAGTTTGGAACATTTTATTAAATGTACACAACAGTGATGACAATAGAAATACCAATAATAGTGATAATAAAAATAGAAATAATAACAATAATAGTAGATTCGGGACTTGACCCATTTCCTCTCCCCTCTCCCTATTGTTGGTCCAGTAAAAATGAAAATGCATTACGCCCAAGCATGAACAGTTTGCATCGTTGTTCGTTTTAAATTTGAAATGGAGAGATAGCAGATAAAATGACAACTTACACTTTCCATGCCACCCACAGAAAGCCCTAAGGAGCGTTACCTCAAATATTGAAAAATGTGCCTTTAAACACAGATGTGATCAAGAATAATGGTCCTCTTGCGTTTATTTTATATGTGGTACTTGTGCGTGGTTTTACTGCATTATGTGGATTCCCCTAAACTACATTAAATTAAACCAGCGAAAAAGCATTGGATGGTAATTTAATCAATCATATTTTCATAAAGTAGCTCGGAACTTGGCCATTATGTCGCAGGAGCGAACCCTTTTGGCAGTAGTATCTTTAACCTCTGAACTCCAGAGTGTGCCAACGGTCCGCCATATTGACTGTTGTCTTGACTGAAGCAGATAGAGAACATTTGTGGTCCAAGAAGAATCGAAACTGTGCTTTCAAAATAATCAAAACTGCTGCAAAGTGGGGCAAAGGATATTAAAAAAACACCGCGAGTAATGGCAAGAAAGAAAAGCAAGCAGCAAGGGGTCGCCCAGAAGGAGCTGGTACCTGGACAACAGACCATATCGAAGAACCCCGTCTCTCCCGGCGATGCAGCTGGCGGCGGCGGAGATGCGGGGCTGGATAGATTGGCCACCAGGGCGAACCAGGTAGCTAGCAAGCAAGCGAATCACTGCAAAATAGCTAACTGGCTAGCTACTTATAGCATCCTCCATTGTGCTATTATTTAGATAGAACATGCAGTGATTGAGTCATTGGCACTTCTTTTGAGTCCAAGCTATATATTTGGGGTTATTTATGATTTGATCAGAACGTTAACTGAGTTCACGTCGTTTGTAACATTTAATAATTAAATAATTATATATGTAATCGTACTTCAACAGAAAATAAACCTCCGACTCAGGCTTTGAGCCAAATAAGCTAGCGCTGCAGACGCCTTATCAGACAGGTGACATTGTGAGGAGCGCGTCGGACGACACGTCTCGTTTAGAGCGGGTTGAACTCTTTGCACATCCTGCTAACATTAGCCAAGGTGCTAGCTAAGCTATCCCCAGCTAGCCTGCTGCAAACACAGCAACAGCTCCATCAATACTTTGTGCTTTCACTTGTGCTAGCTACTACGATCATTTAAGCAGTGTTTGCTAACCAGATGGGAGTCTGGCTGCAAGATGCATTGAATTCTGGAGAGGTAGCAAGCTATCTTCTCAAACGTATTTTGATTTATCTATTATCCGCATTGCAAGCAATATCAACTCACTTGTATTCTAGGGAGTCACAGGTTAACCTTGACAATTACTGCATGTGCAGCTTGAGACAACTTTCTCACAGTTCTGGGCGACAACATAAACATTTTGAAAATAACTTGAGAATCTAATCCGTCCATTGTTGATGTTGGCTCTGTGTAGCTTTAGCAAAGTTTTAATTTAGAAATCTGTTGCAAATTGTCATTGAAGCCTCTACTCGTTAGCTGTTAACACTATTTTGTGAGTAAAGGGCCAGCATAGCTCAGGAGGAAGACAGTCATCTAGTAATTGGAAGATTGATTGATGGTTCTGTGGTCCCAAGTCTGCTTGGGACAACGGATGAAAATTGGCCTGGTGGCTAAATCTAGTGTATTTACATTCTAAATGTTTATTAACATGCACGTTCCATATATGAAAGGAGATCATCATCATCATCATCATTCTCACCCCCCCATAAGCCAGAAAGTTTAATTTTTAATTGACCTCAACATAATCTCATCATTCTCTTAGCCTATGCACAGATGCTGCCTCCTCTGCCACCGTGAATTTAAAGACTGGGGAGCAAGCTCCGTAAACGGGCTCCCTGGCAGTCATGGAGCTAAGCTTGCTGATGCTGTACCAGCACTTCCCCAGGCCTTGCTGAGGGAAGTGCCAGGGCGCAAGGTTGCCGATGCTGTGCCCTCACTTTCCCAATCGCTGCTGGAAGATGTGCCTTTCTGGATTTGTCAAACCTGTCGCAAGAGCTATATGGACAACCAGGAGCAGCCTACACCGGTAAATAAGAGTACTGAGTTTGGTCTTCTTCATCACATCCTGTTTTGGTAGCTAAACTGACTCCACTGCTTACAGTCATCTCTGTTCTTTTAATCAGAGAAACACTGCATATACTTGTTCTCTCAAAACGTTAGCATTTATTAGACAAATGGAATTTTTTATTTATTTCAGAATTCCATCTTCAGGTCCAGGTCCACTGAGGCAGTTTAAATTTTTGTTTTGCTTTCAATCTACTTTTTAATGGCTGTTCAGATATTCACATGGTATCTTCAAAACTAGGTGACAATAAGTGTTTTATTGATTATATAGAAGGCAACCGGAACTCCTTTGTCTTATTTGATTGTACATAAACATTATCCATATTATGCATAATAGGGAGTTTTATCTAAAAGAGTGATTTTTGCTGATTTTTATCCTTAGTACCATATATTCATATAGTATTGCAAGGTCATGTGTTGATGCATGCTCAATAAACCAGGTAAGGAAAACCACAAAAAAGGTGAATCGGCTTACAGTCAGCTCAGAGTGAAGATGTCCCCTGTTTGAGTGACTAAATGTTTCTGAAAAACTTCTGATCTAGTTGAAGCGATTCACCTTTTTTGTGAGTTAGGTAGCTGATTTTTTTATTTCTACACAAAATGAAGCACAGTGTTAATTGTTTGTTTGTGTGTGTGTGTGTGTGAGAGAGAGAGAGAGAGAGAGAGATAATTATTGAATATAATCATGTAAAACAAACACAAAACTTTCTACATTTTTTTTTTCTGCAAACAATATGTCATCGTAACAACCAATCGTCCTGTCACTGTTTTTTGCCATCCTGTCAGCTCCATTGTGGAGTTTGTTGCTTTTCGTGCCCCAACTGCTTTTTACTGTCTCTAGAAAAAATAAATTCTAATACTGATTTCTCCATCGATTACCGTGGCAATGATTGAAGGCTTCGTACCATTCAGGTCAGCCCCAGTTTCCATGCTTTCTGACTTAAGTGTGTCACTTGACCATCACTATGCAAATCAAGACTACCGTGGGTTCAAGGTAATATTAGAATATGTTTGTTGCCATTTCTATGGTTTATATGTTAATGATGCAAATTTTTGCTGATTCAGGTACCGTTGTCACACTCGTCTTCTTGTAAGTCCCAGAGCTGCGGGAATGGTTATCCGGAGCAGAGTACTGTAGACTGGGATCCCAGCTCTTTCCTGTCAGCCCACAAGCTGTCAGGACTTTGGAACTCTGCCCACACCAACGGAGGGGTCCACTGTAACCACAATCTTACTTCTCACTCACAGCAAGGTTTGTCTTCACATTTTTCCATATGGAACCATTTGGTCACATTTAGGGACCTCTTTTAATGATAAACTCCCCCCCAAAAATAATTTCGGGTTTGCGTAAATGTCAGTAGCATTGCTACAGTTACCATAATTTTAAGTCACAATATCCATTGAAAAGACTTGAAAGCATTACAGTTGATCCTTTGGTCTGTTTACAGAAATTTAGCTGATTTTAGCAAGCAGATAACTTTATCTGATATAGTTATCTCTTTGCAGTAGCTAGAACATGTTTGTTATATCGTTCTTGCATATCCACTGCAACAATTATTTTCTATTGACTATGATTATTTTTTTACCCTCAGTAATTTCTTCTTGACACATTCAGTTGTAAACATACATTTAAGAAGTGTCATTCACCATAAAACAGAAAGAAGAAGGTGGAGTTTATCCCAGCTTTACTCTCAGCAGGTGTTGATTTTCCGGAAAATAGTGACATTTCACTATCATCGTTCTTGGTTTAGACATGGGCCCAGAATGTGGTGTGCCAAGACGATGCAATCCAGAGTCAGTGGAGTGAGAAATAATTTACTTTCTAAGACCTTGGCAAAAAATTGTCTGACATAAATTTCCCCAGATCAGTCTCTATCACTTTCACTGCCAAATTGCAGTGCCTTGATCTATTTTCAAGATCAGCCAGTGTGTCAAAAAGACATTTGTCACTGCTTTTTAGTGAGGTACAAGTTTCTTTAAGGTCCAAGTCCATCAGCGGTGCTTGATAATGCTTCAAGATCAGTAATGCGATGACCATAGCTCTCCATAGTTTCACATAGATTATTGACACAGTCTGCCAGTTGGAGCAGGGGGTCGTTTATTGCACTTTTGAGATCATTGACCAATTTAATGCGCAAATTCTTCAGGTCTGCATGGAGAAAATGATTTGTCACCGGTAGCCGTCTTAACTTAAGTAGCTGTAAAAAGTTTTTCATCCCCAGGTTTACTGGGAGGATCAACCTGCCATGACAAAAGAGGCCCTCATGAGGCACCTGGGAAATCTGCTAAAACAACAGGGCCCAAAGTGTGTCCTTACAGTCACCCTTCAACCCAGAATTCCAGTGGTTCCTCTGCTGGGAACCCCACATCTACCTCAGTGGACATTTGTAAGACTACCCCTAAGCACTTCAAAACCATGTGTCGTCGACCAACCCCACCAGGTAAGTGGAACTTTGCTTTGATTATTTTCCTATACTTTCAACAAGCAGCAAACAATTCCAATTTCCGTAGTGAAGGAATCTTTTTGTCACAATATACTTTTTGTAGGGCTGTCTTTATGCATGCTCAATAATACAGGTAAGGAAATCACAAAAAAGTTGAATTAGTTCATCTGGACAGAGTGTATTGAGAGGAATGTTTCATCACCCATACAGATTACTTCGTCTGTCTAAACTGACTGCAGGAATCCCCACCCTTATAATCAATATGGTTCCCTAACAACTAAAACCAACAAGCACAAAAAATGGTGAATCAGTTCAACAGGATAAGAAATTCAGAAATATTTCATCACTCAAACAGGTGACATTTTCAATCTGAGCTGACTGCAAGCACCTGCAAGCCACTGTTATAAACGATACAGTTGCATCCCACACAACAAAAGGCTGGTTTCATGAAACTAAATATGGTTTTGTCATATATGCTATATATGTGAATGTGCCCTTAAGGGCATCATGGTTACGACGCTGCCGTAAAGCAGGTCTATGTGATGTTTACGGTAGTCCACGTTCCGGCTTACGACGAGCACACGTGGTTGGTATGTGGTTGTTCGTTCATGCTACCTGAAGCTAAAAAGTAAACACTGTTGGATTGTACCCTTTGTGTGGACATTCACAACTTATTACATTGACCAGGTGCAGATTATTTCCCTTAACATCCCTCCTACCTCCAGACAAAGAAGAGAGAACAGCTAAAGGGGCAGTGTAGCTCAGTGAGTAGAGCGGTCATCTGGCAATCGGAAGGTTACAAGATCGATCCCCGGTCCTCCACGTAGCATGTTGAGGAGTCCTTGAGCAAGACACTGAGCCCCTAACTGCTCACTTGATGTACGTCTCTCTGGATAAGAGTGTCTGCTAAATGCCTGTAATGTAAAGGGATACTTAGTGCAGGGGGAGGGGTCATTGCACTTTGAATAAGGATATTGAAGAAGACATTTTCTGGTCCTGTTGGGAGACGAGTCTCTCACCCCCTGATGGGTGAGTTGTGCTGTTCAATTGAATGTTTAAGTATCAGATATGAGGAAGACAAGGCCTACAAATAAGTTTAGTTCAAATGATTTTGTGAATCTTTTCAGGCAGCAATAAGCAGTTACATAACTCTTGATCAGAATGTGTATTAGCCAATGACAAGTACCAGTCAGGCCACAGTCTGACAACCTATCTGGCCCTGGTCCAGTGTTTTTATACAGTTCTAGACAAATACGTATTTTGTGTTCTCTTCTGGTTGGTCCCCACTGTCTCTGCCCATCTTCTCCTCCTCCTCCTGTGCTTCTGACTTCATCCTGAGGTGGGTGAGACCTGGGGACAGAACACTCACACAGGCAGTGTCTTGATGCATGCTCAATAATCCAGGTAGGGAAATCACAAAAAGAGGTGAATCTGTTCAGCTGGATCAGAAGTTTATTGAGAAACGTTTCGTCACTCACCAGGTGACTTCTTCAGTCTGAAATGAAGGCAAACATCCCCCTCCTTATAAACGGTACCTTGATGCCACACAACAATAGGTTGGTTTCACATGCAAGTTGGGTGATCAACTGCACATTTAGTGACAATGGGCACCATTCACAGAGGATTGGGGGATTTTTTTGATCACGGCATTGTAAGACGCCGATAGATGTACTCTCAGGCCACCACCCCTATTCAAAGACGGTCGATCCCTCTTGACATAAATGGCCTCATTCACCCCCCTTTCAAACCAGCGTTCCTCCCTATCAAGGATGTGAACATCATCATCCTTGAATGAGTGGCCACTCGCCTGTAGGTGGGTGTAGACCGCAGAGTCCTCATACAGGCAATTGAGTACCTGACTTGTACTAGTTCCTATTAGTTTGTGGCATTTTTCATATCTTTAATAACACGTTGTTTCTTACGTGGGCCGTTATACTGATGGTGGTTATTGATTTCTAACCTTATTCTGTGATTTGTTTCACTTTGGGTATTTCCACCTGCTCTGTCAGCATATTTGTTTCTTTGTTTCATTCTGCTGGTGACACAAAAGGTCTTTAATACGACGTCAGTGAACGCTGTTGAAGATGAGTGTAACTTGTATTATTTCAACAATTTATAAAATGATTATGCACACTAAAGCTTTTAATCCATGCCCCTCTGTCACCCACCAGCTAACAGTTATACCAGCAAAGAGTTACAGATACATTTAACTTGTCCCTTTGCCACTCGAATATCAAGTCAATTTTATTTGTACAGCGATTTTCACAGATTAATAATGTCCCTCAGTGAACTCTACTTTAACACAATATCCTTCCCTTAGACCCTCAAAGAGTACAAGGAACAACTCCCCTAAAAACCACTTTAACAGGCAGAAAAATAGTAAGAAACCTCAGGGAGAGCAACAGGGGAGGGATGCCTCTCTCAAGATGTAATGGATGTACCTAGAATAAGACACAATTTACAGCATACGACATGATCAGGATAGCAGAATTGTAAATGGCTTACACAAGGTAAAACATTGATAACAATGATAAACTCCTTCATAGCAAAGGTACTAATCAATAAGTATCTAAAATGCAAACAAGCCAAATCAAGCCACTAGGCCAAGATTCATCATATGTCTAATATGGTCAAATGGACAGATGGATGAGGATTTTTAAAGAGGTAGGAATAGCAGTAGATAACATCAGTGCCATCATAGTCTGGACCGGGTGGTCCAGACTATGATGGCACTAATTATATGTCTCCGAGGTTCGTCCGAGGTCACATATATAGATGAAGAGGAAAAAAAGGAAACATTGCAGAACATTAATTCAGTAAGAGAAACTAGATGAGAGTACGGCTTAGGTTAGTAAATACCATACGTTCCAACTACATATTGTCATTGGCAGAGAACAATGCTTGGTAAACTCATTAAGACAAAAACCCACTCACCATGGGGTACAGATTATGAATCTGTATGTAAGTTAAGGCAAAAAGATGAATCTTAAGTTGAGATTTATAGGAATCGAGACGGTATGATTGCCTTATGTCAGCGAGCAGGTTATTCCAAAAGAATGGAGCGTGAAAAGAAAAGGCCCTTCCACCAGCTGACTGGTGGAAGGGCGGCATAGCTCAGTGGGTAGAGCGGTCGTCTGGCAATCGGAAGGTTACAGGTTCGATCCCCGGTCCTGCACACAATATGTCGAAGTGTCCTTGAGCAAGACACTTAACCCCTAAATGCTCCCCGAGCGCCATATGCTGGCAGCTCACTGCTCCTATACAATATAGGTTGGGTCAAAAATGCAGAGAAATCCAAATTTCCCCTTGCGGGACTGATAAGGGGATCCTTCTTCCTTCTTCTTTTACTTTATAAACACAGAGGAGTCCTGTATTTTGAGAGCAGGAAGTAGGAGACGGAACATACGGTATAAGGAGATCAGACAGGTATGATGGGGCAAGCCCATTCAGGATTTTAAGTTAATAGAAGCACCTTGAAATCAGATCTAACATTATAGGAAGCCCATTCACCGAC
>OMLC01101874.1:0-33500 GCA_900302585.1 Regalecus glesne | reverse complement strand
AACAGACTTGGGGGCACTCTTGCAAGTGTTAAATTGGGAATTGCTGCCCCGCAGTGGCTGAACAGAGAACTGCACCTTTGACCTTTTAAACGGAGGCTTCATGGGTCTTTGTGGATGGCAGACATCACATTTCTGTAGGTTTTTTGTCACATTTCTCCTGCATGATTGGTGTTTCCACCTCCCGTGCCAACAGAACGTGTGTCAAACTGTCTGTGAGAGATGATAACTGCTCAACCCTTGAGATGGAATGGTGACCTTTCCAGGGTCTTCCCCCTCCTCGTGCCCAGTGAGTGCTGGGACAGACTCCAGCAGGACCCCCCGTCACCTGACTTTGGATAAGTGGTTGATGATGGATTGATGGAATACTAGAAAAAGCCGAGGCGGTACACTGGCTTTATTCTCCACAGAATCCACAACTCATTTGCATTTCACAGCTAAGCTTGTGTCCTTAGTTTTAAGCCTTTATGTCACAGTCATCATAAATCTCCATCCCTCCATCATAACCTCTTATCCACAGTCAGGTCATGGAGGTCTCAGCTCCAGCAGGGACCCCAGACCTCCTCCCCCTGGCCACATCCACCAGCTCTGACTGGGGGTCTTGAGGTGGTCCCAGGGTGGAGATATAATCCCTCCACCTGGTCCTCAGTCTCCCCCGTGGCCTCCTCCCAGCTGGACGTGTCTGGAACACCTCACTAGGGAGGAGACCAGGTGACCTCCTGACTAGATGCTGAACCTCCTCCACTGGCTCCTCTCTAGGTAGAGGAGCAGAGGCTCTACTCTGAGACCCTCATGATGACTGAACCTCTCCCCCTGTCTCTGAGGGAGACACCAGACACCCTCCTGGGAAAACCCATTCTGGCCCCTTGTGCCCTGCGAGGTGTCCTCTAAGCATCATTAAGCACCAAGCCCCAACAGGTCCGGGCTGGGGCGGTGGCCCACCGTCGAGCTGATTTCCTATGCAAAACCACAGACAAAAGCTTTCACCTGGTTATCCCAGAGGCAAGCGACCCACCAGTTTCTCCCGCTTTCGGTCGGGATGTGTAAATATGACCCCTTGACCTCTCCCACCGCACCAGTGAATACAGTAGCCTAGCTGAAGCAGGCGCGCTCTCTCACTTTAGTCTCTCTCCCTTCACCGCGTTTTAAAATGTACTCTAAGTGGAATATTGTAAAGAAATGCACATATATGGATAGTATACAATCATATTTATTATTTGCATACATATATGATGAGTGATGCCCGCCCTCCTCGGAAGTTTCCTCTGCCTTAACCACAGTCGCTATGGAGTGGGGACCCCGCTCGAGCCCGAGCAGACATCCTCAGGCCGCGGGTTTCCGGCCTCCCGTCGGATTACGTGTAGTCCCCGAGTGTCCTCGGGGTCACGGCCTCCATGACGCCATGCTCTCTCCCAGGGACGGACCGACGGAGTGGAGTCTCTTCTTTGAGTTTACCGTGCCTTCGTGAGTTCAGCACTAGTCCTCCGACCGCTCACGGAGGCCATGTCTGCCGTGTGCTTCTATTGAATTCCCAGGCCTGTGTGTTGACACTCTGCTCACTTCCCTCCGTTCCTCTGGCCGTGACCTCTCGGCACGGCGGTGCGGAGCGTCTCCACCCTGCAGAACCAGGACTCCGGCAGCTTCGCATGACTCTCTGGTGTTATTCGTGTTCCACATCCATCCCAGCTCTGACTCGCAGACCGCGGACGGGTCCGGCGTGGGACGGGGAGCCGCGTTCCCCTCCACCGGACTCTGCGTGTGGCCCCACTCGTGCAGTTGGTCTGTACACGTGGGTTTTGAGATGCTGTACATAGACACACCTTTTAAGAGTTTCTCATTGGAATATTGATAAGATGACTGTCTTTTAATGATGCACTGTTGTTGCTCTGCTATTTAGTGGTAAATAAATCATATTTAATGTTTTCTATGTCTTGTCCGGACATTATGGTCAGGCCGGTCGGGTCCGAGCTGTGAGCGGGGATGCTGCTCTCTCGGTGTCAGACATACGACGACGCACCCCGCACGAGACACGCTGCAGCTCCAGGCCGAGCTCCCCGCACGCCTTCTTCTTCTATCCTTCTCGCACGTGCCCGTCTTTCCAACGGAGAACATGGTCGGCGCCTATTTGTCACCGGTTCAATAATGTGTGCAGAAAGGACGAACACCCCATCTGCAAATGCAGAATTTGAACCCTGCATCCATCCATCCATCCATCCATCCACCATCAACCTCTTATCCACAGTCAGATCATGGAGGTATCAGTTCTATCAGGGGACCCCAGACCTCCTCCTCCTGGCCACACCCACCAGCTCTGACTGGGGGTCCTGAGGGGGTCCCAGGGTGGAGATATAATCCCTCCACCTGGTCCTCAGTCTACCCCGTGGCCTCCTCCCAGCTGGACGTGTCTGGAACACCTCACTAGGGAGGAGAGCAGGTGGATGGATGGATGAAGCCTGTCAACACCACCTTGTGCCCCCCCCCTCATGCCCGTGTATGATTTGCAGGATTGGGGGCGTCTATCAACTCTCACGGCATTCACAGATAAGCAGGAACACCACGGTGCAGGAAAAATGTTAACTGCTGCTTTCAGCAAACTTATCCAAATTTCACTGTACAGACGAGCGATGAGAGAGAGAGAACTCCTGTATATTTATTTTATATCCTCTATTGTAATAAAAATCTCTTTTCATTCTTTCATTGGAACACGAATCGATGACAGTAACATGGTGGTTGAACCCCTGCTTTCTTCAAAAGGCCCGTTGAAGTCTGCTTGAGCAAGGCACTGAACTCCTCAATGCCAGGGACAACTGATCAGCCTGGTGGCTAAATCTAAATGCTCATTAATATGCACTTTTCCTATATTATTATTATTATCACCGTTATCTAGAATGATTAAAGTGCTATATTTACGCCTGACCACTAGAGGTCACTACAGGGCCAATGGTCGTCTGTTACTATGCAGCACAGGCCACAACCAAACCCTGTGAAAGGTCAACCAAGTCTGTGTGTTGTTCAATAATGACTTAATCCATGTCAAAACTTCTTTTGAATTCTCCTGCTTCGCTAAATATTCGTATGGGGTTTTTATATAAAGACCATAGAAAGTGGGTTCAGCTTGTACACTGAAAAACGGGGAACAAGCTGAAAGAAGAAGATGACGAAGAGTGGGTGACATGACAGAAACAGAGGTCATGACCCCAACAGACCCAGATAAACCCATAAAGAACTCCAAGCCGGTTCACTGGAGCAGACTCCTGGATGGATTTACACAGAAGCCCCGCAAAACCAAAACAAAACCCACCAAATCTTGCCCACCGGTGAGGCGCAGCATTGAGATCCCCCAGATTCTACAGCCCTGTGAAGATATAGCACATGTGAGCGCTCGATATCTCCAGTTGTGCTGCTTGATGAGAGAAACCAGTTGGGACATGCTGGGAGTTGGCGTTGACACGTTACTGTTCTGGCAGCCACGCCGGCCCTGCGATGTTACTGCTACCGCTGGGAGGAAATTTACGAGCTGGCAGGAGCCGAGTCGACTCTAATAACACAATGTGTGATCCCGTCTCCACACAGCCCGGAGGTGTCCCTGCCTCGTCCTCCGCGGAGAGAGGCCCTCCCCCATGTGGACGAAGCCCACCTAGGACATAGACTCGTACCATCCACAGGACAGCCGAGTAAGCTCTCACCGGCATGGGCACCTATGGCAGCATCCGTTCTCCGTCCGACCCGAGATCATCACCAACATGCTGCTAGACCTTCATTCTGTCTAATTCAGTCTTTTATGGCCCCTTTTAGTCTAATGTGAGCCTTAACTAGAAGGAGGCCGTAAAAACATGGGCCGGGGATTACGCAGCAACGGGCCTGTGCCAGACTTAAACTCAAGGCAGCGCCAGTAGGTCTGAGCCTGTGTCAGGTTTTGTAGCCCCCGTCTGATACGCATCCCAGAGACCGAAACCCCTCCACGGAATGAGAGGAGGATCCCTTTGAGCCTGTCTCCATTAGTCCCCAAGACGTGGGGGTGCGAGGGGACACGAGCCAAGATGGAGCTTGTGGGACTAAGGCCAGATGCCCCTCCTGGCTCCCGCGGTGAGTTGGAACCTTCAATATCTGGCTGGTGAGTTCCCGAAGCACGCTCTACCACTGAGCTCAGTGTCGAGGGGTTGAGGCCGGATACCCTTCGGCTCACCCCTGCGGAGGGTTCTAACCTGCAACGCCTCAGGTCAGAGGTGAGCGCGTTACGGCTGAGCTACTGCCCCCCCCCACTGCCCCCCGCTCTATTCGAGTACAGTGGTAAAAATGCTACGAGGGATTAGTAAAAATTGGCCCATCCCGGCCTGCTCTCTCTTACTGTCTCTCTATTATGACATCTCCAAATAAAACCACCTCCGCCTCTTGTGAGCTTCACCTGTGCGTCGTAACTCGAGTGTGAGTCGAGACAAGTTGACAAAGACGTGTCTCGGGGGGATGTGCTGGGAACGCTTCTAGTTCAGGAAGTGGATTCCAGCACTGACATGCGCCTCGCTTGGCCCTGCTCCTCGTGCCGACTTCAGGGAAAGAGAGAAAACATGAGGAAACATGAAAGCCGTTTGGATTTAAAGTTCATCGTGTGTGCATATCGACACAGAGAAGTGCTCTGTTAGCATGTCATCGCGGGTTTGAATCTCGGTCAGCCGGAGAAGTCTGCCCTCGAGGCTTTCTGCAGAAGTCATTGAGCTCGTGAACTTGAACCCCGGACCCTGACCTTTACTTTAACCTGACCCCAAACCTTAGCCCAGCCTTAACCTGACCTTGATTTAACCTCCACTTCAACCTAATCCAACAGAAATGTTTTCTGCCAGGAAGCCCAGAAGGCATATCTCTCCAAGTTTTTCCTACAACAGGAAGTTCGAGTTTCCAAGCTGCACAAGTTACATGATCTGGTTCACTTCATTTTATGATCAAATAATACTTGTTTTTATTTCAACCTGTTCTCTTCCTCTTCTTCCTTTTATTATTAATATTAACAATAATAATAATAATAATAATGATAATAATAATAATAATAATAATAATAATAATGATAATAATAATAATAATAATAATAATAATAATAATAATAATAATATAATAGTAGTGGAAGGGCAGCATGGCCCAGTGGGTAGAGCGGGCGTTTGGCAATCGGGCGGTTGCAGGTTCGAGCCCTGGACATGCAGAGTAGCATGTCAAAGTGTACTTGAGCAAGACACTGTTCCCCTAACTGCTGTGTCCTGTGATGGACTAGTGACCCTTCAAGGGTGTAGTATCCCCCGTTTTGCCCAATGAGATAGGCTCCAGTTCCCCCACGACCCAACTTCGGATAAGTGGTTGACAATGGATAGATGGATGGATAGATGGATGATAATAATAATAATAATAATAATAATAATCCATCCATCCATCCATCCATCCATCCATCATCAACCGCTTATCTGAAAGGTCGAATACTCTGAAGTACTATTTGGTGCATAGGCACAGGCAACAGTCAGAGTCCCCCCCATAATCTCTCTCTTTGGGCAACTCCAGAGAAGAATAAAGTCCAACCCCTATCTAAAACTTTGGTTCCAAATCTGATGCTGTGAGTAGAGGTGAGCCCCACCAGGTCTAGCTGGTACTGTTCCACCTCCCACACAACCT
Source organism: Regalecus glesne (assembly GCA_900302585.1). Classification (NCBI taxonomy): domain Eukaryota; kingdom Metazoa; phylum Chordata; class Actinopteri; order Lampriformes; family Regalecidae; genus Regalecus; species Regalecus glesne. The sequence continues at coordinate 27,851 of OMLC01101874.1, read as the reverse complement.
CTGGCTCCTTTCCCCCCCAGGGATGTGCCATTCCACGTCCCTAATGCTAGCTTCTGTTGCAAGGGTCTGGTCCGCTGAGACCCTTTGCCTTCACTGCTACCTGTCTGGCACCTGACCCCACTGGTTCTTCCTGTAGGTGGTGGGTCACCAGGATGGAGAAGTGTCCACATTGTTTTTTCAGCCTGAGTCAAGCTGGGCTCCGCCTGAAAAAACAAACTCGGCCACCGGGTGCTTGCAGACGAGCCCTCCCTCTGGGCCTGGCTCCAGATGAGGGCCCCGGGCTTCCTATGGACAGGGTAGTATCACTTCTTTCTCGATCTTTCATGGTGTCTTCTTGAACCGTTCTTAGTCTGGTTCCTCACCCGAGACCATTTTGCCATGGGAGACCCTAACAGAAGCACAAGGCAACAGACAACACAGCTCTCAGGTTCATAGACACTCAAACCTCTCCACCACGATAAGGTGATGGTTCCTCAGAGAGGATAATAATAATAATAATAATAGTAATTATTATTATTATTATTATTATTGTTATTATGATAGGAATAGAATAGAATAGAATAGAATAGAAAGGATTTCCTTATCAGTCCCGCAAGGGGAAATTTGTATTTCTCTGCATTTTAACCCATCCTATTGTATAGGAGCCAACATATGGAGCTCGGGGAGCAGTTAGGGGTTCAGTGTCTTGCTCAAGGACACCTCGACATGCTTACTGGAAGAGCAGGAACCAAAACACCGATCTCTGATTACTGGATGACTGCCCTACCTACTGAGCTATGCCAACCCTCAAATCCAGGTAAGGGAATCAAAAAACGCATCAGCTCAACTGAATGAGCAGTTGTCTTGAGAAATGGTCGTAACTTATACAGGTGACATCTTCCGTCCGTGCTGACTGCAAGCATCCCCACGTTTAATAACAACACAGTGCATGTCAACCAAAACAAAGGATGAAGTCATGTGAAAGTTGGCTGCACATTCAGCGATGATGAGAATTATTCACAGAGGATTGGGCAATAGTTGCAATCACACCATTGTAAGATGGTGACAGATGTACCCTAAGCCCCTCCCCTTTCTTCAAGGATGGTCCATCCCTCTTTGGCATCTTTAACATTGGCTTTTTATATGAAAGCCCTTCACTGTTTAGAAGTGGAAACCAAAAACAAACATTTGCATCTGAAAAACTGATTCATGCAGCAGAAATCAATTTTTAAGGACTAATATGTGGTGCATTCATGCAAAGGAACCCCAACATTTCCATACAAGGCAATCCCATTTCTCAAAAACTGGTGCCGGGAGATGACGAATCACCTTAATCTCTGGTTCATATTCGAGCTGCAACTCCTCCAGCCAAGATAAATCCACATCCAACCTCGCAGGTATTAAATGTGACGAACAAGGCAGGGGGGGGGGACAAGATGATGAGCAAACAACAGGGGAGATGCAGGTTACATCATGTCAGAGCACTGCTGCATGCAGCTCATGCTACGGTTAGCCTGTCTGCACTGAGCTGTTTCTGAGAGGCTGGTACTATTTGGACAGAGCAGTATCTGCAGCTAACTGAACATTTGCTATGGAAATGTAACAGCAATGAACTTCCTGTTCTACTCCTGACCTCAACTCACCCTGCTGAGTTCAACAACCCATTGTTGCAGGAGGACCAAAATGCATTTTGCAGACAAAATGTTTGTTTTTTCAGCAACCAGGCACTAAAAAGGTCTTTAGCTCTATGCCGCAAGTATGCGAACGTATAATGTATCATGAAGTGGAATAAGATTGCTGCCGTGGAAGCTGAAAGCAGCATGTTTCTGCAGTTCTCGACAGGTGACTGTGCAGCTCGGTGCATGATTCATGCCTGGCCATAATAAAACATTTAGTCATAAGTCAACTTCAATATATATCATATATTTTTCGGATGTACTGACAAATGGATTTCACACTGAATGACTTTAAAATGAGAGGTCTAACTAGACTTTTTTTAACTCCCTTTTTTTCCCACCCGAATTCCCCGAGTCACCTACTGCTGGGTCAGTCTCTTTGATCCCCTCTAGAACGTCGACAGGAAGGAGGAGGCCGTAGCATGTGTCTCCTCCAAGTCACATGACCACCAGCCCTCACTAGTCCACAGATCACGGTCTCTTCTATTACATAGGAGCAGTGAGTAGCTGCCTTACTCAGGCCCTCAGGCAGGACCATTAAGCCTAACATACATCTCTTTTTGATGGTGGGAAGAAACCAGAGCACCCGGAACAAACCCAGGCGGACACGGGGAGAACATGCAAACTCCACACAGATATGTTTCTCATTTTCAGATGGGCACTCGATAAGATTTGGCCCTGATGAAATGTCAAAACTCCCATGGCTTCATTTGTTTTGAGGGTCAGTGTGATCATTGATTTGGCCTCCGGCTGGAAGAGGTACAAGGGAAAAGGCAAACAAAGCTGCTGAGTTCAAGGCCTTGCATCGTTACCCGTCTGTCAGCAGAGGTTGAAATGTTCCCCTGTGGACACGCTGGAGGTGAGGGTACACAGCCAGCTAGCTCAGTGTCTTATCAGCCTGAGAAACAGGAAGGATGTGGGCGGGGTTATCCATACCCGCTTCGTCTCGCTTCATGTGCATGTTCATCTGCTACAACCAGCCTATGTACCCATGCCGTGAAAGCGTCAAAGACCTGGGATGGCCTGGGATTCGAACCCAGGACTAAGACGAAGAGAACCTGAGCAAACACTAAGTTTATCCATCCATCCATTTTCAGCCACTTATCCAAAGTCGGGTCACGGGGAACCGGAGCGTATCTCAGTACTCACTGGGCAAAAGGCGGGGAAACACCCTGGACATGACACCAATCCATTACAGGGCAGAGCAGTTAGGAGAACAGTGTCTTGCTCAAGGAGACGTCGACACGTTTCTCTGCAGGTGCAGGGATCAAACTTGCAACTTTCCGATCACCAGATGACAACTCTACCCATCGAGTTCAGTTTATAGATCATTTATTGAAGAAAAAAGTTCTGGCAACCGGCATGGACGCAAGTCCATGAAACTGGAACGGCCTCCATTGGTTTACCAGTGCCCCCACAGGGTTAGTGGCTGTCAGGAAGAGCATCTGACATAAAACATTGCCAAATCCGTATGTGGATCATCAAGACCTCAGTGGATTGGTTGAAGCCACAATTGTTTGGTGCCCTCACATGTTACCAATGGAATTTAAATAATCTGCTGTGGTGACCCCTGAAAAAGTAATCACCCACCAACTGACCAAATCTTACTGATCACAGGATTCAATTATAGGAGATTCACCTAGGCCTGTTTACTACCAACCCTACAGAATCTAAGCATGGCTTATCTAGACACTTACCATCAAGGTGAAGGGGGCTGCAAAGTCTCAACAAGCAGCCGACCATACCACCATCAAATGAAATTCTGGAAAAGACAAGAAGAGTGTGTCTATATATCGGTCTAGAAAGGGTTACAGAGCCATTCCTAAGGCTCTGGGATTCCAGCGAACCACAGTGGCAGCTACTGCCTCCCAAATGAAGAAAACTTGGAGCAGTGATGAATCTTCCCAAAGTTCCTCCAAGGGTGCAGTGACGACTCATCCAGGAAGTCGTAGAACAAAAAAACAAAACAAACCCGGGATGACATCTGAAAACCCCGCACGCCTCTGCTAACATCATCAATCACGATTCAGTCAGAAGAAGCTGGACAACAGTGGAATTCATGAGAGAGTTGGAATAGAAATATGAGTCCTCATCTCACATTCATGAAGCCACACATCAATGACCTCTGAGCCTTTTGGGATGATATTCTGCAGACAGAGGAGTCAAAAGTGAGCTTTTTGAATGGTAACGATCCCATTATGTCTGGCGTAAAAGCAAACACAGTGTTTCACGATGAGAGCGCCATACTGACAGTCAAGCACGGCAGTGGCAGAGAGATGGGGTGGGAATACGTTGCTGCCTCGGGGCCTGGAAGACTTGCCATCACTGTAGGGAACCATGAGTTCTGTTCTCCACCAGAGCATCCAGAAGGAGAACGTCCGGTCGTCCGTCAGTGATCTGAAGCTGAAGCACAATTGGGTTAGGAAGCAGCACACTGATCCAAAACACAAGAGCAAGTACTCCAGAAGAAATGGCCCAAAAGAACTAAAATCAAGGTTTTGGAGTGGGCCTAGTCAAAGTCCTGAGGTGGTCCTGAGGTGCTGTGGTCAGACCTTACATCAGCAGTTCATGCTCATTCAAATGTGGGCTCAATAGCTTTTTTCAAATGTGTGATACGTAATAGGTGATCATTGGAAAACTGTATTTTGTGCTTGCTCAGGTTCTCCTTGTCTTATATTACACTTTATACGAAGATCTGAAACCATCCAGTGTGACAAACACACAGAAGTAGTGGAAGGGAGGGGGGGCTAATCATGTTTTTCATGGTCTGCCTAGCTGTGTACTTTGCTTCCTACGTCCGAGTCGCCATGCTTTGTTTTCCCTCTTCTCAGGTCAGTCACCTTGAGCAGAGCATGACCTATGAGAGCTGTCACTCAACAGTCGACGGCTCACAGCTCTCATCCTTAAAACCACCGTTAAGCTTACCAACATGTATCTGCCATCATTTTTACACCACTTCTCCCCAACAGTGGCGTAACAAATTGGCGGCATAGCTCAGTGGGTAGGGCGGTCATCTGGCGATCGAAAGGCCGCAGGTTCAAATCCCGGTCCCGCAGAGAGCATGTCGAGGTGTCCTTGAGCAAGACGCTGAACACCTAACAGCTCCCTGAGCGCCACATGGTGGCTGCTCACTGCTCCTGTACAATAGGACGGGTTAGACATTGAGGACTTCTAATTTCTCCTTGTGGGTCTGAAAAGAGAATCTAAAATGAAAAAGAAATAAAGGATGAGAAGTAAAAAGGCCCATCTAAGACAGAGGGACAACCAGCCTACTTAACCAAATCTGCTATCAGGGTACCAGAACAGATGGGAACGCCATCGATGATGGTGAAACCACCCACGGACCGCATCAGTCATGTCTGTGCCCGCGGCTTACAAACACAACACACAACTGTGTTGGTTGATTATAGGTCAAGTCAAATGAATGAGTAAATTCTATTTGTATCAGACGCACACTCCTTGGGCTTTTCTCCGAGTGACGCAGTCGCCCCTACTGCACAGGAGGCACCAGTATGCATGTCTGTAATTGCTTGCGGACACACTTGACATACTTTAGAACAGACCACATACTGTAGACTCAGTGCTCGGGATCTCTGCTATGACAGTGGTGAGATAAAGAGGGGTGTGTGCAGACGGGGGGGCCTGAGACTGTCGCTGCTCTAATGTAGCCGCGTTACCCGCGTAGAGTTCTGCTGCGCCTTCTGCACGCTCACTTCTACCTGCTCCCCCTGGGACGGCAAAAGCTCAGGAGGTATGGCCGTCATCTAGGAATCTGGGACCGGTGGTTCGACTAGGGGTTAAGGTGTCCTTGAGATGGACCATCAATAAGATGGACTGATCTTTCCTGAGATGGACCGGCGACCCTTCAAGGGCGCGTCCCCACCTTTTGCCCAATTATGTCAACGCCAGGTCCAAAAGAAGGAGCGTCTGTACACGAGTTCTGCGAGATGACATGATTTACATTCTCTTTATGAACGGTACTCGAGTGTGTGGCTCTTCACCGTCTCAACAGACCAAATGGAAGATCCCAGATAAACTCAAGCAATGAGACAGGAGCAGACTCTGTTCTCTCCAGATTGTTTTGTGTGTGCTAAGCAGCTGCATTGCAGATATCCTTAGAGTAGCAACTGGGTCCAGATCTTCAGAGAAAAGATTGAAGCAGTCCTGCACCACGGACTGAAGGAGTTCAGCTACAAGAGCCACGTTTCTTCATGTTTTTTTTAATGTAATTTCTTATCATGATTTACTGTAAGAATTCACAGTCGCAGGGGACCGTGCTAGCTCAGTGGCAGAGGGCGCGCACTTCGGAAACTGATTAGCCAGAGGGTGCGGGTTCAAACCCACCACGGGGTGTCATGGAGGGTATCTGGACTTAATCCTCTAAACTCCAGCTAAGTCTGTCTCCACCCCACCCCCCCCAGAATGTGGGGACTAACCGTGACACGAAAAACAAACATCTGACTGTCAGATTTCCCAGTTCCTCTCAGTGGCGGAGCAAAGGTTTCATCTCTAGAGGGCAAAAACACTCAAGGGCTGGCCTCCATTCAAACTCTATTATTCAATCTAGTTTTCAAAATGGATGTCAAATGTACCAGTATAATATATTCAACAGTCCTTAATACGAATGTTCATGAAATAGCAGCGAATATACCGAGATGATATTATACTAAACATCTAGATTGGTGGTTCAATCCCCGGCCTCTGTAGAAAGCTTGTTGAAATGCCCTTGAGCAAGTCACTCAACCCCTAACTGCTCAAGCCCTGTGATGGAATGGTGACCTGTCCAGGGTGTTTCCACACCTTTCACCCAAAGAGTGCTGGGATAGGCTCCACCTTGACTCTGTGACCCGACTTCAGATAAGATCTGACGATGGACGGATGGATATTTAAACACAGGTGCGATGCTGTCTACACCATCCACGTCTTCTTTCTATTAGCTTGTTTCCTGTTTCTCAGGCGTCACCATAGCGGATTTGCTAGGTTCCACTGGTACCCTGTGAGGGCATAGCAGCCATTGTTAACCCAGGCCTTGACTGATCCAGAATGGTTTTTTTTTCAATCTGCATATTTGATTTGACAAAATGTTGCACTGGCTCATCAAGTTCTTGAAGTGCCCACTCTGGCACCGGGTTACCTCAAGCCCCATCCCCCCGAAGCGTATATATTCTGAGCTGTGCTATGCCAAAAACACTTTGGTGGGAACATTCAGCAATGTCCTGGCACCAGACAAAAAGAAAACAATCCCTCCCTCAGTCACCACCCACTTCAGCTCCGTTAGAACTTCCGCTGCATTATCAAGGTTCAGGCTCCACATCCCCTCCTCTGCTGCACAACTCATGGCACTAAATGCTGGGTGAGGGCCGCGTATTGACACCGACGTGTGCGAAGCCGTTTGCATACACACTTGAATTCGAGTCACGTCACAAGGGAGGTGTTATTTATCCACAGCAAATGGAGGCCAAAGAATCTTGGGATGGAAGTGAGGAAAACAAAAGAAGTGTAAAAAACCCTTGTGAGTTCAGTTTGTTTTGTCCCGTCATGTTTGCAGAAACTGGTTAAGCCTCATTTGTCCCCAACACTGCTTAAGTTTACATCCTGCTCTGATGAATAACTGGTTGTGTGGTAGGCCTATGGACATGTCAACGCCCTAAAATTTGGAGTTTTGCTGACAGATGTTTGGATGGAAGCCCCGACCTAGACCTCAAAAATGTTGGGCATCATACAGACAAAAATAATGTATTCAGGTTGGTGAAATATCTTACTGGGCTTTAAACATGCCCTTATAAGATATTCCTTTATTAGTCCCACAGGGGGAAATTGTAGAATATAAAATTGCAGATAATAGGCCAATCATTTAAGCCTTCCAAAGCTAATGATATCTATCCTTTCTGAAAATGGGACACTCACAGTGGTCCAGTGGTTAGCACTGCTGCCTCACAGCAAGAAGGTCCTAGGTTCGAATCTCGGGTGGTCCCGGGCTCAATCTGTCTGTAGCTTCCATGTTTTCACTGTGTCTGTGTGGGTTTCGTCCCATCATCAAAAAGACATGCATGTTAAGGTTAATACTCCTGCCTGTGCCCCTGAGCAAGGCAACAGGAAAAACTTTAATTGGTATAAGATGGGTTAAATGGCCAAGACAAATTTCACTCTAACAAAATAAAGTGCCCTTCTTCTCACAGTATGGTCATGTTTATGCAGATGTGTTCAATAAAAAAAAGTTCATAAGTTGCAAGGAATGCTTTCCTTCGAGCTAAAACAACTATTTTACATGTCCATGATAGTCTCTGGAAGTACATGACTGCAGTGGTACAGGACTACCAAGCAAGTTTTCTCGGATACCTAACTTTGAAGGTATGGCCGTACTGTAAACTTCAAAAGGCTCCAAATAAAATCAGATTTGGTTTTCTTGCAACTCAGCAAGAAGATTTATCAACATTTTGAGTTTCTAAATACTTATGTGGATCACTGTAGTCCGTAGGACTCAAAATGATGCCTGGAAATGTTGTAATGAGGTCTCACTTCAAATATCATTTCTTTTAACATCCTGATAATGGTCAAATAAAGGTGACATGCTCAGTGAGCTGATAAGACCACAATCAGACCTACATTCTGAAACGTGTCAGGAGTCAACGCTGTGAACCAAGGGCCATCTATCTCACCAAATTCCTCCGCCCTCCACACCTGACAAATCTCACCATCCATGGACACATCTGTTGGCCCTCAGGCTGAGGGAGTTCTATAACAAGAGATACCAGATCAGAATAGAACAAAATAGGAAAAAGACTCCGTTATCAGCACAGAAAAGCTTTGCAATGCTAGAGCAATGGTGCTTCATAGAAACTAGTGGCTAGGTCTCGGTAATGTAAACCCTCGCAGTCTAAACTCATGTCTGACTTACTACTCACCTGATGATAGGCATTCATATACAACCGACGCAGTGTATTGACATCACACGAGGCACAGAAGCAAATGAAGCAGTCTTTTTTTAACCCAATCTTTACTCAAACAGTCATTTACAAAGTGTGTATAGAGTTAATGCTGCCTAGAACCAAGCACCGACAACAGTTGCCATGAAGACATTGCATTATTATGGGCATGGCTAGAGGGGTGCTTGCGCTCTATGTCCCCCTGAGATCCATTGAATTTCTTTCCCTTTTGAAATCAAAACTACTAACTCAAATCAAATATATAAAACATGTTGGTATGAGTAAGAACAGGGAAACTTGATCTAAAGTCTGAAAATGAACTTCAGAATGAACTTTGCCTCTGGAAGAAAAAAAACAAAACACTCTTCTTTAAAGCCTATGGGGTGAAATACCTGAACTTGGAGGAGGCTACTGGTCTAGACAACAGCAGACATGGTGTGGGTTATAAAGGGGTGGGTGTTATCAACTAAGTGCTTTTTGCTGAAAGTGGGACTAAACCCAACTTGACTTACACTGTTAAATGGCAACACAATGGCTTAAAACAAAGAAAACTGAGCTCATATGCAAACAAACCATCTAAAACCCAACCAATTGAACAAATATAAATACATCTGAGGTTTTCTGATATTGTGAAAGCACAAGAAAGCAATGGTGAAACTAACTTCTTCCTCAAACTCAAACTGTATTAAATTACATGTAATAATAGCAACAACAGTGAACTTTTGGATCGATAAATCAGCAGAATCAAGCTTGGCCCAGTGGTAGTTAAGGCTTGGGCCTCGAGATATAGTTAAAGAAATCTCCTATCTTCACAGTAGATGCACATTATCATAACTGCAAATTTGAAGTGATAGCAATAATCTAAATGCTTAAAAGCAAGTGAAAACTAGAGCCTATGGTGACACTTAAAAAAATCTGTTGGATGTTTCAATGGCAGTTGTCAGTAATCCCAATCCAATTTTAGTCCATAGGACCACAATTCAGCGTCCACACAACTCTTGACGCCTTCCAGTTTTTTATTTTAACTGGAGAATTTGATCGTTTTCAAGGATGGTGCATTTTATTACAACTGCATCTCACTGATAATTATAGCTACTGTAGTTGAAAAAGCTTACTGGCTAAAATTGTTGCCAAAATATTCATAAGCCCCCACCCCACCTTAATCTCCTCACTAGTAATATATGAAAAGCATAGATTAGAGAGCAAGATTTCCCATCCTGTAAGATTACAATGGTCAACTGATTATAATGAACAGTCTGAAGTTAATTTGGATCAGTTCGCTATTCACAGCAAAATTGCAACGGAAAAGATGTCATCATCAGGAAGCCAGGTCAGCTGAATCTGTGCAAGATCTTCTGGATGTGTAAGGTTGAAAAACGTTTCCATGTCCAGAGCAAAAATGAAACTTTACAAAAAGATAAACTCTTGGCTTATAACCACAGACCACTTTTATCAGTGGTGTCTTCCAACACACACAAAAAATCCAAAAAGAACCCACAAAACAAATCTGAATAAATAAAGTCATATATTGGAGATGTCATGTACAAAAAAGTGGGGGATGTCTAGTGTGACTGCACAACACATATAGAAGACATATGTCCCAGCCGTAGATTCAAATATATATTTCCTATAGAAGCCAGCCATGTTTTGAGAGAGAGAGAGAGAGAATGTGCGCACACCCAAATATTTTAGATTGTGGCAAGTTTAACTGGTATATCATTTAACTGGAACTTGGTTAAATGAGAGTATGTTGGTCTTTTTTACAACTGCAAGCTATTGTGTGGTTACCTCCCTAGCTACATGACTGGCAAAATATGTAACTATTACCCTTACTTGAGAGAGAGAGAGAGAGAGAGAGAGAGAGAGAGAGAGAGAGAGAGAGAGAGAGAGAGAGAGAGAGAGAGAGAGAGAGACAGAGAGAGAGAGAGAGAGAGAGAGAGAGAGAGAGAGAGAGAGAGAGAGAGAGAGAGAGAGAGAGAGAGAGAGAGAGAGAGAGATAACACCTAAAGACTTTAGATTGTGGTAAATTTAACTGGTGCATTTATATAACTGGGACTAGGTTAAATCAAAGTATACTGATCTTTTTTTCACACCTGTAAATACTGTGCAGGAACTCCCCTTGTTACATGACTAGAAAGTAAATTAGCTATTACTCTTGACTTGATTTTGACTAGCCATTCTTCTTACGTTATGAGAGAAAGAGAGATGTGGGAGGGTGTTGGTTGGTTAGTTCTTTATTAGCTGTAACTAGGAGTCCTACCAGGGTTGGTGGTTCTGGCGACATATCTCTCTCTGTGTGTGGCAAGTTTATGAGGAGGGAGAAAAGTGGAAGAGGAGGTAAAAGGAGGATTTTAATCCATGATGGCTCGGTAAAGGACAGGCTCAATGTAGTCTTCTCTGTATCGAGAGTTGATGACCCGTTGCCTTTTAGAGCTCTGCTTCACCTCCTCCTGGGAGAACATCTCGAAGCGCATATCTGATGCCACCGACTGAGGGTAAAAAAGAAACGTTAATTAGAACTTAAGAACTGAGTCCATAATTCTGGCAAATAAAACAATGTTAAAATTCAAGGTAAGACTAAAACCCCTGCAATGTAAGAGTATACTACCACCTTCCAGCAATTGATCATTACATCCAAAAATGTTCTGTAATGGTAACATTATTCAATAATATCAGTAACCATAACATATTTAAGTTTATTCTGCTCAAACACAACAAGTCTCTGTTAGTCGCCAGCTCTAGAACAGTAATCTGGAATGATTAGGGATTGTGTTGTGCATGTGTGGGTTTGAAACTGGTCACAGGGTTGAAGGGCTGTTCTTATTGACCAAGTCTCAGAATTTCAGACTGGCGCTTTGAGTGACACCATTTCTTTTTAAAAATAAAACAAATACAGATATGGTTTGTGAGTTACCATCCGCGACTTGACTCGTTTCGGCAAGTCTTCGTCTAGAGTGTAGATGTCTTCTCTTTTGACAGTGATTTGTGAGGCATCCTCGAACTCAACCTGCATTTACACCACATGCATGCATATACCCACGCATGCACGCACACACAAATTATGAGGGGTAGAGGTGTTGACCAATCATAAAATAATGGCATAAAAGAATAAAGGCTTTAACATCAATGTATATTAACATGTGGCTTAATAAAAATACCCTTAACCAACACATTGTTTTATATTTAACGAGCATATTTTCAAAAACTAGACTTGAAAACTGAAAAAGGGAATCACAGCACACACAAATGCTAAATGTTCAAACATCAGTTTCAAAGCTCCAAATATAGTATGAAAGAAATCGATGGTCTATAGTGCGTGTGTGTGTGTGTGTGTATCTTTCCACTTTCACAAGTCGTATTTCTTTCTGATAGTGTTGAATATGGTTTGAGTGAGGCTTGTGTGTGTGTGTGTGTGTGTGTGTGTGTGTGTGTGTGTGTGTGTGTGTGTGTGTGAAAGAGACTGGCCACATTACCTGATACATCGGAATAGAGTGTGATGCTACAAACTTGGCCCCGTATATCAACCCATCTGTCCAGCGCACCTGAACAACCTCGCCTGCATCAGGTGGGCCGAGTCGAACACAGTCCCGGCTCTAAACCGTACCAAAACAAACATGAAATGATAATGTAAATGGTGCACATAAGACTACACAGTAGATTAATGTCCCTGCTGCAAGTGTGGTTAGAAAACACTAAAGGAACATTATAAATTCTAACTGTTGTGCCATGTAAGTCTTGTCTCAACAAGCAAATTCCACTAAAAATTCCACTTGCATGTTTTATTAATGATGATGAAATGTCAGCATGATAAACCATCATGTATCTACTTTTTTAATTCACTGAAGCAACTAGCTATGCATTTAGGAACCAAGTGGAGCATCTTGAATCTAACTTTCACACTGTATCATTACTTCAAATTAGGTTCTTTGTATTGAAAAAATGATGTACAAGTGACAGTTTGAAGCATATTCTCTAACCTCAATGTCCTCGGGAAAGAGGTTGTCACTGTAGGAACCATCGTCAAACACCACCTCATAGAATGTGGCATTTGTCAGCTCGGTCACTTCACTGTGGTAGTAGCGGCCATTTTTATATTTACAGATCACCTTCTGGCCCACTGCCAATTCCCGCATGGAGGCCTTGCTCCGCTGAGGATCAGAGAGCTTAGTGAAAACTTAGCACGGCATCACTGCAAACTCAGTAAATATGTGGCAAATATTGTAAACCAAGTGGTTAATAGACTACAAAAACACTATATAAAAATAAGTCAATTGACCATTTGCTTGGCCGCGTTTGCCTGTACGCTAAAACATAAATATCCAAAAAGTTCACAACAGGCCATTTCTTCTCCGGTACCTCAGGTATGACAGGTGCTCTATGCCTGTAGCAGGTGATGTAAACAATGAATGGCCAATCATCTGGGTACATGAGAACACCTGCTGCCTGGGCACAGGTAGGGTGAAAGGCTGTGGAGCAACGACCATGGGAACACTGCACACAGCAACCCATCACTTCCTTCTTCATCCTCTTCCTGCAATAAAAGCACTTCTGCAGCAACAAGAAAAGTAGAGTAAAAAGCAAAAAAGAGTAAATTTAACAGAAATTGGAGGAAATAAATTGTAGCTGAAGGGTAGCAAAGAGGGTTGAAATGAGTCAGAAAGGAAGTACAAGGTGACGGAGGGGCAGATATCAAGAAAATTAAGGAAATAACAATGTAACTGTGCTAATTCGACATGGTTCTGACATCATGGCCTCTTGAGAATTCAGGCTATTCAGAAAGATCATTTTGGGATCAAGATCTCCATTCAAATGAGTCAACCAATGTGAGCATGACTTCCTTCTGTAGCTCAAACAAAATGTTAATCTCATAAACTCCCATTAAAGATATGGCTGAAGAGTGAGCAAACATACTATCCATGACTTTTCAAAATCCCAGGGATCATTCAGAAGAAAAAACCCTGAATAATTCAATACAGTTATCAAAAAGAACTGTGGCACATTGTAGTTCATGTGGGTTATTTCCTTAACCTTTTGGTGCCATTACAAAATCATGGCTTCTGGATGAAAAAGAAAAACAAAAAGCGGACAGTGTTTTCTCAGTAGTAGTCAGAGCCAGAAAGGGAAGTGAAAATAGAGGGACATCTGACGGGCGCCACCTTAGTTTCAGACTCGAACAGTGGTAAAACTTTAATTCAGTTTAAGCATCAACCACTAATGGATATACAAGAGTACCCGTACAGAGCATTCTGTATACACAGTTCCATGGTGACTCAGTGGAGAAAGAAAGTGATTACGAAAGCCATGAATAGAAAAACAATGTCCTGAAATCGACATTAACAAGCCAACAGGCAGTTATTGAAATAATTGCACCCAACCACATAGACTTTGCAGCACTGAAATGGTATACCAGCAGCTATTGATTCCGCAAGAACCCAAAGCAAAGGCATGTAACATATTTCAGTTCAACCCCCAATTCAGTATCCATGCAGAACATTTTCAAAGCCATTGGATCTAGATTAACTGAATTTTAATACTATTTTTGCAGTATTGACCATTTTTATGTCTCCATTTTTTTTAGAATCCTCTGATGTATTGAACTGTTGTAAATGGAGCATCATACTCTAAAAGGTCTTACCAGTTTGAACCGCTGCAGTGGGATTGCACTGAGATCGATTGGACTACGGTCAGTAATGTTGACAAAGCGAGCCTCCAGCACAGTGATGGCACATAACACATGTACCCACCTGCAGGAAAGAAAATCCAGACAAGTTCAGGACACTTTTCTGGCCTAGGTTCCTGCCTGCTCTATCATCAATTCCTCTCTTACATCTGGATCCATACCTGGATATTTTAGAATTGCCTGTTTTCAGTCTCTCCTCAAAAGGAAAACATCTCTCGATCTGTCAAGGTTAGAGGATTACAGACAGATTTCCATACTTTTTTTTTCTATCCAAAATCATTACTGGGCTTGTCCTATCTTTTTTTTCATTTAAGAAATATTGGTAAAATCAGGTCTGTTTTGTCTTTTAAGGATCTTGACATATTAATTCACATATTCATCTCTTCCCATTTAGATTACTGTAACTTCTTCTATTCTTACCCAACTAAATCAAACTGCTTTAGATAATTTAAAGTCGGCTAAAAATGCAGTTACTAGATTACTTATTACACCTAGCCATGGGTCCCACATTACTCATTCTTTCATCTTTTCATTGGCTTCTGTAAAATTCAGAATAACCTACAAGAGCTTGTTGATCATTTTAAAGCACTGTATAACCTTTACCCCAGTTATATTTCTGACATCTTCACTTCTCATTCAACTTCCTGACCATTCTGAAACTCAAACTTCTGTCTTTTATCAATCCCCCACTCCGATCACAAAACAAAGGGTGATGCGCATTTAAAGTTTCTGCCCCAAATCTTTAAAAGAATTTTCCCAAATCCATTAGATTTGCAGACACTTAGGATTGTTTTAAACAGCTTCTAAAAATCCATCCTTTTAGGCAAGCCTTTTTACAGACCTGTTATGTTGTTGTTTTTTGCTTGGTCTATTTCTATCTGTCTCATGTTTAATTTTCATTTCATGTTATCCATTTACTCTTATTTTTCATGATTGTATGTAAACTTATAATAAACTTTACTTATTACATAAAAATGAAAATTGGTGTATCTGATATTGCCATGTTGGTATTGTTCCTTCGAATTTGTGATAATGGCCTATACAAATAAAACTGACAAGGTTTGACATCATAATGTTGCTTCAGGACAACATTCTTTGCTAGCCAGCAATTCAGTGGTGACAAGCTCCCCTGCCACAGTCATAAACTGGGAAAGTGAGATGGTTGACTGATAAGGGAGCAGTTCTACTTCTGTCTAGAGGCATTTCCTGTCATTTAATCTGATATTTCCTAAGCATGTCTCACGGACAGCAAAAAGGATCAGACCACAGATTGGGATATCTTCCATTTTAAAAAATGATGTGTTTGTGGGGAGAGTGATTTTTGCTCAGGAAAACTCCATGTACTGTATTTTTCTCACAGTGATAGCACTGGACCAGGCATACACAGAGGCGGATGCCAAAAGAACAGGGAGGGTATGAGTGCACAATTATTGTGCCACATCCACAATCTGATATGCCATATGTGAAGCTGCACTGAATTTGCCCAATATCCTTCCTTGCAAGTTTATCCTGTTTTTATAATCTGAAAGTCATGAGTAAGCCCTTGAGATGTTTCCAACAGAAGAAATAAGTTTCCATTCAATCATTAAAACAAACCACCAATTAGTAAATCGAAAGAATTGTACTGGCACTACTTACTTGTCATTGTTGGCTCTGTGCAGAGCTCCACCTCTAAGGGAACACAGACAGCAGTCCTGAAGAAGAGACACAACATGTCTGATTCTATATTCTTGACAGTTTTGAGTAAACTATCTCCTGCATATATAGTGGAACCCTAGTTCAGGTTTGTGACACATGAATCCAACACATTAGGTGTGGTGTCCTTTCCATACAGTTTTATTTAAAATCTATTTTCACCATTATCACTATTTCACCATATTCACAGTTATCCCCTTGAATGAAGACAATTAAGACTTACTTTGACCATAAATTTGACTTTATGATGATGTTTTAGGTACTTAAAATATAGAGACTAGATTGATGGTAAGCTGGAGTCAATAACAATTTTAGCCATAGTTACTAATTCAAAACCCAATATTCAGAGTGAAATATCACCAAAAAGCTAATGTGATCAAACTGCATCAACGTGCAAACATAGCTACAGTAGTACAAAATGGAGTAAATTGGTCCAAGATATAAATAAACTCATATAACTGACAATTAGTCTCATCAATGTCCACTTATTGAGGCAGATTTTAACTACCAAGGTGCAAACAAAATAAAATTATTTTGAATTAAATCCAGTAGAAACACTTCTACTATGATTTGAGGAGGCAGCTCTTTTATGTCTGTGGATAAAGTATCCAGCAAGTAATCCCAGATCCTTTGAGGAATATGAAAATATGATGTGCTCTTTTCCATTTCTTTTGCTATTTTGAAGCAAAATCCTGTCTCAATTATTATATTAAATAAAAGTGAAAAGGACTGAAAGCCAAAATAGCATAAAATTAAAGTTAACTGCCCCCCTCTCTCTAACTTAATCACCTATCCAAAGTTGGGCCACAGAGTCATACTGGAGCCTATCCCAGCACTCATTGGGTGAAAGGCAGGGAAACACCCTGCACAGGGCGCCATTCCATCCTAGAGCAAGTTAACAAGTGCGTGACAAATAAAAAATATTATATATTAACACTTTTCACAGATTTCACCAACAAGGGGCAAAATAGAACAGGAGGTAGTGTGATTATCCAGTACTCAGAAGATAAGAGGTTTTATCCCCAGTTCCTTCAGAAAGCACAGAAAGCATCCTTGAGCGAGACACTGAACCCCTAATTGCTTGGAACAACATGTGAAAATTATCCTGAATTCTAAATGTTTACCAGATTATAAAATGGCTTTATTGGCATGACGTAAAAGTTGTACATATTAATATGCACTGTCCCTATTAAAGGATTATATTCTATTTAGAGCAGCAATACCCCCTAGTGGTTGAAGAGGTTCAAGCCAAACCAGAGTGAATCAAAGCTAAGACAGCTCAATCAAATCATAAAATAATTGGGATAAACTTAACATGAGACTAATGAGTGAAGAAACTCCTAAATTTTCAAATCTATTTGGGGGCAAGACAGGCACATATAAAGGCTAGATAAACATGATTAATCCAAAGCCAAGTTTCACCTTAAACCCAAAACAAAATGTCTGAAAATAAGGATGTCCATCCATTCACCCATCATCAACCGCTTAGCTGAAATTGGGTCACAGGGTCATACTGGAGCCTATCCCAGTGCTCACAGAGCGGAAGGTGGAAAAACACCCATTCTCCATCTCATCACAGGGCTTGAGCAGTCAGGGGTTCAGTGTCTTGCTTAATGATACCTTGACACGCCTTACAGAAGGTGCCGGGGATCTAACCACCAATCTTCTTTCTGACTACCAGGAAATTGCCCAACCTCCTAAGCTACGCCACCGTAAAATAAATTATCAAATATAGATTAATCAAAATAATCATATAATATTTAAAATAAGTATATATGTAAATCAAATCAACAAACAGTTAACATAACCGCCCCCTCTCTACTTCATTGAAAAATTCAAAGGGAATTTGAGCTTGCGATAAATATGCTTTATGACCCCTGAAGTTCAAAAGTGATGAGGCTGTGAATAGCGGACCAATTTCATATCAAAAACTAAAAGTACTTGTATTAAATGTCTGTTAATGCTTACAGTTAGCTGTTGGTTGCGTCTACATTCCTGAATTCTCTAGAGTCAAAGAGTAAGTGTTTGGTTTCACTGAAGTGTAACAAAGGGATTTTTTCTGCAGCCTCAAGCTGCAGATTCATCATGGTTTCATGATTTCAGAGAACAGAGAAGTAAAACCTAGTGGTTGTGTGGTGAACCATATTTTTAGTCTTGATTCTAAGCACATCATACAGTCATGCAATAAAGTCGGTGCCAGCCTCAAAACAATGTTTGTGCATGCATAACTAAACATAATGCAAATTTGAGAACAGAGCACTGTGGTGGAGGATGAGAAGTCATATTGAACACTAGCATAAGCTGTAAATAGCAGTTGATAATAACATTACAGATAAGATGCAGATGAGAATTAGTGATACTATGATCTCCATGTGTGGGAAATGTCTGGGAAACAGGTCGAGTTTCTGTGGCTTCTAAAATGGTCAGTAATACAGACCTTTATCTAATATTCATGCAGTCAATAAGGCTAGGTACCTTGGAATATATCTTTTACAAAAATGTCACTTGACATCAGAAGTCCAAAAGTCCTATCTTATCAGCTCACCTCAGAGTTGGCTTCAGCCTTACAGCGGGCACACAGCCAGTTTTCTAGCTCCGCCTCATCTCCAGACACACCATAGCAGCCTGAAACAGAAAAGGCAAACTAAACATCTTGTCTTTCTCTAAAAGGTCAGACCGTCTTTGTTTACAGCTTTAATCATTAGTCCCATTCAGTGGCCAGTAGTTTAATAGAATAGAATGAATGCAGGAATAATATATCTGCATATATATATCTGCAATATATATAGCTATGCAGTAAGTTAAACCAGAGTACAACTATACTGCCAGCATTACTCATAGGAGGAACTGGAATGGCTGAATATTTTGTTGAATGACATTCAGAAAAATGTATTTAGCTATGCCATGATTGATGGCCACGCACTGTTGCTAAAGAGATGCTATGGTTGAAAACTAAATACATTATTTTGAACTAATTCAACATCTGCCATGTTTAATGGAAGCGAAATATCATTAGGTTAGTCAATCAGCTAGGTATAAACAAATGTAATAACTAAATCTAATATTGTTGAAAAGGATTTTCTTCAGCAAACTATTAAAACCTTCAACTCGTATGTTCGACACTGGAACATATTTATTCTATAACTATTTAAATATTCATATATCCAAATACAGCCCTACTCTTCTGAAATACAAGTTCTTGTGGTCAGAAAACGGCTGCAGGTTGCAATATGGAGGAAAGCATTAACCTTTGGGATTTAGAAATCTTATCATTGGCTAGTTGTTTGTTTTCATTCATTTAATCAGTGCCCAGAACTATAATACATATCTGTCCATTTTAGTCAGAGATCCTTACTCGTGTGCACACGGACACAGCACTGGGAGCAGCTGACCAGCCGGCTGGTTCCGTCCTCTGCTTGTCGTGGGTTGGATAGCTGTCCTGCCCCGGCTTCACTAGTCTTGTTGGTATGGGTATTGAAACACACCTCAGGGATGAGTGGTTTGGACCATTGTCTGCCCTGACGAAAGCTCACCAGGGACCCACTGGAGCTGCCACTGCTTGACTCAGACTGGTATAATTTTTCCCCCGTGTTGTGGAAAAGAAAGAGAAGGACATATGTAAGTGACTAACACTGATTATCTCATTACAGTGGTGCCTTTCAAGGGATGGATATATTAAGCAGCAAGTGAACAGTTAGTTTTTAAGCAGGAAATTGGGCAAGTGTAAAGATCTGAGCAATTCAGGCCAAATTTTGATGGCTAGATGACTGGGAAGCACCTCAAAAATAGCAGGTCTTGGCTGAGTGTTCCAATAATGCAGTGAACAATATGCAGAGGTCAGTATCTACCAAAAGTGATTCAATGCTCCAGTATCTTTTGTAACTTAACCCTATCCACTTGCTGTGCGTGCCTCTGGGTAAGAGTGTCTGCCAAATTCCTGTAATGTAATGCAATGTAATGTCAATGTAAGACAAACAGTGATTAGGTGACAGGCTCGCAGGTGCCCAAGACTCATTGACTCAGGGAGAGAAGGCTATCCGGTCTGATCCCTGATGGACTATGGGAAGAAAATAAGCCCACAGAGGCAGTCTGATGCTCTGGGCAATATTCTGAAGGAAATTTTTTTGTCCTGGCATTCATGCGAATGCTACTGATATGTATGACATTACATTACAGGTATTTAGGCAGATACTCTTATCCAGAGCGACGTACAACAAGTGTATAGGGTAAATGTACAAAAAAATTCTGGAGCAACACTAGAGCTAGATAACAATCCTAGTGCCATCATAAGACTCCGACGCACAAAAATAAGGTTATAGACCTACATAAATATGGTTATAGACCCAAGTACACCCTCTCAATGGCAATAGTATTCCCTGATGGCAATGGCCTCAGGGGATTTTGATGTTTAGGCTGATCAGCATGTGTATGTTTCTTATTTGTTTCTCTTCTTTTTACAAAGAAAAAAATGCAATTAGTCTATACATAGAATGAATACTCATATCCAAATCGAACACTAATGCCCATCCCTGGTTTGTATGCAAGTTTCATTCAAACCCAACATTAAATCCAGCTTAATTAGTCCTCAACGGGTTGAAAATGAAACTATTTAAATCAGCGGAGGTGATTTTGGGTCGGACACATGGCCTTCCATGGCACATAAATGAGGACCAATAACAGAAATTCAAAAGGAGTGAATATATGGAAAAGTGAGGAACAACATTAAATGAAAATATCTTGGTCAAGTATAACTAATACTTGTTATGTCTTAGCGACATTCATTTACAAACAGGGTCAAGCTACCCTGTGGTTCCCCACCTGGTGGTATGTGTGGAAGACAAGACAGATGGAGCAGTAGGGGGCCTGCTGGCCCATGTGTTGGTTGTATTCCCTCTCTGCCTGGGGGTTGTAGGGCCGACACTGCCACAATTGGGTAAGGGGCTTGGCCCACTCCTCTTTCTCCTCCAATTCAAACTCAGGCTCCGTACATATGTCTGCAGGCAGAATTGAGGGATGAATAGGTATAAAGAAAGCGCAGCATGGGCGGTAGAATTTAAATGGGGAGAGGAGCAATTGAAAAGGATAAGGTGTTGGATAGGATTAAGAGGCGAAGGCAAGGATTTTTTTTTTAATGGTTATGAGTGCAGATAATCAGAAACTAAATACAAGGTTAAAATAGAAATGTAGAACAGGACCTGACATGAATCAAATCTTCTACGTTAAGCCAAGCACTAAGCAGGGGTTGGCAACATGATCCAAAAAGGGCCAGTTTGAATGGAGGTCTTTGTGCCAACCAAAATGTTACACACCTAAGTAAACAGTTCAAGATTCTCAGAAAATACTATTAGTTGACTAATAGAATCCGGTGTATAACTGTTTAGTTGGAGTGAAGACCTGCACCCACATTGGCTCTTTCTGGATGATATTGCCAACCCCTAACTTGGTGGCTACACCATTAAAGCAAATAAACTTAAGAATAGAAACTATCAAATTAAATATTCCCCCAACATACCATCATCACTAATGACCTCTCTGAGCAGAGGGTGGTGACGAGGAAGCTTTCGGAGTGGCATCTGCTGCTCGTCCTCATTCACCACTGATGTGCAGCGAAACTGCTCTTCTGACCCCTGGTGGACCAAGAAATGTTTAAAAGGATACACAGACAACATGTACTGTACAAGTAAGAAACATCTGTGGTCTCTCACAGTGAGGTATACTGGAAGCTCTGTACTGTTTAGATGCATCTTGATAAGCTTTAGGCTCAACTGCCCCTTTGGGAGTTCAAAAGTAGCTTATGGCAACTTACTTGATGACTTTGATTAATGGCGTTCGTCTCAAGATGGATTGCTTCTATTATAGGACTTGTCTCTTGCAGGTTGACAATACCACTATCCACAAGAGGCAAGTGGTCACTCTGTAATTTGAACAGCACAATAAAAACTGAGAATTTGTGGAAGATCCTGTAAAGGTGTGTGATTAGCTGTGGTGGGGAATTACTAGAAAGGATGTCATCCAAGATCATTTCATTAGCAGTGACCAGTCAGGACAGAGTTTGAGGAGGTTAATATGAGAGAGTCATGCAAGAAATGCATCAGTACAGAGCAGCCTACAGCCTGGAACTGTGACTTTAGCCTGGTTTTAGAATTTATCACTTTAATTATCCTTCATAATGCATTTTTATTTGTAGAGTGGTTTTCAAGCTACGTAAAGACACTTCATGTGCAATTTCAAAGATTTATAAAGGATTTCAAAGCAAGAATTCAATCACAAGACAGAATAACAAGAGACAATGGCGAAAGAAACTAGAACTGAGTTTTGTTTGCAGAAGTTGCAAAAACACCAGTTAATCTGCCACAATTTGGTTAGAAAAATGCAGCATATAAAATGAATCATGCTTGCGAGCAAAAAAATAAATAAATAACACACACAGAAACACACATACATACACACAAAGGAAAAAACAAAACCCCAACAACCTACCTTCCACTTGTCCTTTTGGTTTGCGACCTCTGTATTCTCAACTTCAGTCTTGATTGGAGAAGACGGGCTCTGGGCCACAGCTTCTGATCTCTGATCCTCTTCTGGAGCCTCAACTGGCATGGACACTTTTAGGGGCCATTCCTTCTGCGTTTCCTGCTGATGCTTTCCGGGACTTGGTACTTTGGTCTGGTTCCACTCTACTTTGGTATGAATATTCTGAGACTCTTGCTTTGGCCCAGTGCTCTCATGGTTTGATACCTGGGGCTGTACTTGTTTGTGTGTCAGTGCACTGGTCTTATGCTGGAGAAGGCGAGGTTGGTGCTCTCTGGCATAACTATGCACCTGGAGCTGTGTGTGAGGCTGCTGTATCCGTTGCTTCTCCATCGTGTAGCTGTGCACCTGAAGGGCATCTTTTGAGCTCAGAGTCTTATGAAAAAGCAGGCTGGCAACTCCCATTTTACGAGTAGGCTGGGCTATGGCTTCAGGCCAGGTAGATGACACTGCTGAAAGATGCCCGTTTCTGTGCTGGGACTGGGACAAGATGGCAGGGGCACGGGTCTTGGAGTAGTGCGGAGGACGGCTTTTGTCACTGCTGCCTTGAGTGAAGCTTTTGTGAAAGGGATCCATCAACATAAGTTTGGTTGGTGTAACAACTAACTTTGGTGGTCCTGGAAATAAAATCAAACATTATTATTTTTGGGAATTGATTTGAGAAAAGTATCACTTGAAACTGCTATAGTTACATTGAATTCAAGTTTCATAATCTGCAAAATTTTGAATAACAATTGGAAGTTTAAACTTATTTCAGGTTAACTGTGAAACAAGAAACTGTTTAGTTAATACATAAGTGATCATACCCTTATTTCTTCTACATTCCGGTGATGCAGTACGTGGGGGCATAAGGCTCAACCTTGGCCGCTTCCCATACTGCTCTTCTTCCTCATCTTCTTCCTTAGGCACTACCTCATGGGGCACCTCTAGACATACCCGGTGTCTTTTGGTCTCTATCCTCTGTTTAGGGCTATGGGATCAAACAGGAACAGGAGTGAATTGGTAGCAGTATCCAAGGGCTTACCAAGACCAGAACTTGAAAAAAAATCTTTTACATAAATATACTTAAGAAAACTTGGGAAAGCAGAGAGCTAGGACTGAATCCCAAGCACATTGTAGAATGCTATGTCATCCTACTAAACATAAATTTTCTCAACCTCTTTAATTGAGACATGCACATAAAGACCTTCTTGGTATATGAGACCAACCTCTTTCTCTCTCCCTCTTCCAGAAATCTCTCCTGTGAATCAAGGCAGATGCTGCTGCTGCTGATGTCATTAAATTGTTCCCCCAGGAACTCTTTAGCCTCAGGGGTAGGCTGTGAGTGGTTGATGGGTACTGTGTCTCGGCCTGCCAGCCACTGTTCATAGCGTTCAGGCTGATATTTCTTCACAAACACGTCCATGGAAATCTTAACCATGTCTTTACGACACGAACACTGAAGGAAGACATGCACAACTCTTAAGATAATGAAGCAACATTTCCCCCCAAAGAAGTAGCAAGATGGATAAATAAACAGATCCAGTACAGCAACAAAATGAACATTTTAATTAGTACTTGACACGTATTGAAATACTGTGGATGTATATGGGCAAATTACTGAAATAGAATTTTATAAGCATGAGACATTTATGAAATGGAACCTCAACTAGACAAATTAAATGATTATTTTTTTCATACTCTAAGAAGTGTTTTTCCTCACCAAAACTGCTTGTTTGCCATACTCAATCCACCGCTGAGTGGCAAAATTGGTGGATTCTGCACAGTTGAAACCGTGGTTAAAACCAGCGTGATAGGCATAGGGGAAGGTCACCATGAACTGTCCTGCCTCCTGGGTAATCTTTAAAAAAAAGCAAAAAGAATTTAGTGAAAGGTGACATATCAGTTTTCTCTGTGGGCGGGCTTTGCAGTGGAACGGTCTCACTCTTTCCTTGTCCATCAGTTCAGTGTTCTGCAGCACTATGGCAGTGTTTCAAAAATATATATAAATCACACTTCAGTCCAGACTACACTGAAGTGTATCTACCTAATAGTTGTCAAAAATAATGAATGTTGCTCACTGCAATGTCTGCAACAGTGACTTTTTTTAATACACATGGTGGGTTGGTTAGAAGGCTGTAAAATACATGTTGAGGTGAGTTTAAATGGTGTCATTTGTTCATTAACATAGCTGACTAGCTGGCAAGCTACTATGGAGCTACCTTATTGATGTCCTATGTGATGAGGCAAAATTTACTGTAGACTTACTTAGGTTGTAATAGATGTTTTTAAAGAAAAGACTCCATGAGTAGAATAATAAAGATTCATATTTTAATTTCACATTGTCTGCATATGCCAAACTTGTTTTACAGACTAGACAAAAATCAATAAACAAAGACAATAAGGATACACCTTATGATTTTATTTATTTTAGGGGCAACAGAATATTAGGAAAGCTAAGCATACACAATACGTTAGGAGAGCACAGTGGCCCAGTGATTAGTGCTGTTGCCTTGGAGCAAAAAGTTCTTGGGTTTGAATCCTAGGCTGTCCCAGTCCTTTCTGTGTGGAGTTTGCATGTTATCCATGTGTCTGCGTCAGTTTCCACAGATGAACTGGTTTCCTCCGACCACCAAAAAGACATGTACGTTAAGGTTAATGCTCTTGGCTGTGGCCCTGATCAAGGCAATATGAAAAAGAACTGGAGTTGCTTGCTGGATGCAACAGCTACTCACTGCTCCTATACAATAGGATGGATTATATAAAGGGAACATATTTCACTGTATGTATGGACAAGAACCGCAATGGCTCAGCCGGTACAGTACACACCTAGTTGTGTGTTCGAATCCCGCCGTGTAGCATGTAAATGTGATGCTTTCATCGTAAAGCACTTTGAGTGGTTATTTAGGTAGAAAAGCACTATGTAAGAACAAGTCAATTTATCATTACCATTCTAAGTACAGGGAAAGCGGCTAAAATATTTCAGTTCTTTTGAGTAAGTCTGAAAGAGAAGGTCCCTAGAACTGAGGTGTACTTTCGGTCTTTCATCATTGAGCACAACCTGCCATTCCGGGTGTGTAAGTACACTGGTAAGCTATTCAGAACAATGTTCCCTGATTCAGAGATAGCAAAAACCTATAGCCTGATCATCAACCAAGACAGCAGCTGAACCTGAATGTTCAGAGGATCTGTGCTAGTTCACCCAGACAGAAAGAAAGCCGGACAGTATTTTGGTTGATAACAACAACAACATTATCACGTGAGAAGGAATGTGCTATTTTAGCCAGATACTATAATGAAACACAGGATAAGGGAACAGGTGGAGTTATAGAAATGCCACACTGGAGTGATGCCAAAGCTGAAAACATATTCAACTCTGCTGCATCATCCGTGCATGACAAGAGTCTGCAAATAGTCTTCGTAGGATTTAGCAGTGACAACTGCATTGTGATGATTGGCAAAAACAACCCCGTTTCATCAAGAGTGGAAGCAAAGAACACTCATATTTATACACAATGGAGTTTCAAATGGCAATGTGTACTACTCAGAGGATTGGGGAATAGCTAGAATCACAGCATAGTAAGTAGAAGAGATCCTGCATGACATAGCAAGCAGATTTATTGAGTAAAAGGTATTGAGAGAACAGAACATTCACGAGATATATGTGAGCAGCCTTGAAATTCGCTGCCCAGATAAAAAGCTTCGTAATGGATAACTGGCAAGAAGTCAGTTGCTAAGCGAGGAAGCAGGAGTCACTCCAAACTCACACACCTCCCTATACCAGTCCCCATCTACTAAGGGATTGTACACTTCCTGACAGGAGGCAGCAGGTGAGACTGGGGAAAACCACATCAGAGCTGAACACGCTCAAAACTGTGGAATGACAGTCGACAATGGAGCCCCCTAACACTGCCCCCCTCACCATACCCAACAGCATGGTGTATATGGTGACAACCTACAGATTCATGGGCTCCACAATCTCCCAGAATCTAAGGTGTACACCCAACAGACACAATCATCAAAAATGCCCAGCTGAGGATGTACTTTCACCGTCAGCTAAGAAAGTTGAACCTGCCTCAAAAACAACTGATCAAGTTCTTCACTGCAATAATTCAATCTGTCCTCTGCACATCATTCCCTGTCTGGTTTAGATCAGCCACCAGACAGGGCAGGGATAGACTTCAACAGACAGTTAGGTCTGCAGAGAAAATCATTGGCCCTAACCTGCTCTCCATTCAAGACACATTTCTTGGGTTATTTTAGGATGTCTTGTTGACAAAACACATGTTCTTACAATCCAAAGTAATTTTTGTTTTACAACAATGGTGTCTTGGCCCCTCCATAATCAGGTCATACAGCATTTAGCAAACACACACAAGAACGGCCTTATACCACTGAACATCCGTTTAGGCTCCAGAATGCCTGAGCTCTGTCCGTAGCCGAAACTCAACTGTCTTTTCCAACTGCTTTCCCTGAAAATCCTTAGTACCCCATGCTCAAGTAAATGTGAGGCATACATTTTAAAGGACTGTGAATGGTTGCTAAAGTAAAAATGCGCTATACATAAAAGAGTACAATTATCCTTTATACTTTATTAATTCCTATGGGAAAATTCAATCTCTGCATTTATTTCATTTTACCCTTGTAGGAGCGTTGAACAGCAGTTGTACAGTGCCAGGGGACAAATTCAAGTTCTTCTTTTCATTGCCTTGGTCAGTGGCCCAGGCAAGTGTAACAGCCCTAACATGCATGTCATCCTGATGGTGGGAGGAAACAAGAGCACCCAGAGGAAACACACAGCCACTGGGAACACATGAAAAAACTCCACACAGAAAGGACCTGGAATTACCTGGGTTTAAACCCAAGGCCTTCTTGCTGTGAGGCAACAGTACTGGGCCACTGTACTCCCCCTTTGAACCATGTACCTTATTATCCACTTAGAGTATCCACTGTTACAGAAGCAAAAGTGGATTTGGACATGCTTTAAACTCATTTGTTTGAATTGAATAAACTGGTTTCGACAGAGAGGAAGATGCTGAGGATGATGTGTGGAGTTACATTGAGGGACAGGATTAGTAGCTCGGAGGTTGCAGAAAGGGTGGGTGTAGAGTCGATAGAAGAGTGGTTAAGGAGACAGCGTTTGAGGTGGTTTGGGCATGTGTTGAGAAGAGGTGAGGATACAGAAGTGGGTAGAGTCTTAACAATGGAAGTGGCAGGAACGCGAGGGAGGGGACGACCAGCGAGGCGATGGAAGGATGTGGTTGAGAATGACATGAGGGTGATGGGGTTGGAGAAGGGGATGGCAAGCGATAGAGAGACTTGGAGGAGACGAATCCATGGACCGGTCAACCCCCGCTAGCGGGGAAAACGGCCGGAATACAAATC